>JAOWBW010001588.1:0-127068 GCA_026119855.1 Campanula takesimana
AAGATGAAGCCCTGGATAAATTTAAAAACTTTTTAAAACAGAAGTTGAATTACAACAAAATGGCTTGATTAAAACCTTACGCACAGATAGAGGTGGTGATGGTGATATTATGATCCTATATATTTTCAATCCGTAGGAATCATTCATGAAACTACGGCTTCTTATACACCACAACAAAATGGTGTGGCTGAAAGAAAAATAGAACTCTTGAAGAAATGGTCAATGCCATGTTATCTTACTCGGGCTTGAGTGACGGGTTTTGGGGGAAGCCTATGTTAACGGCTTGCTATTTATTGAATAGGGTTCCTAATAAAAGGAACAAGATTACCTCATATGAACTTTGGTATAAGAAATGACCCAACTTGACATTTTTGCGAGTTTGGGGGTGTAGGGATGTGGTTAGACTTCCAGACCCTAAAAGGAAAAAGCTGGAGAAAAGGTATTGATTGCATCTTTGTTGGATATGCTGAGCACATTCCAAGGCATATAGTTTTATGTTATAGAACCTAATGACTACATTTTCTATTAACACAATTATAGAATCAAGAGATGCAATATTTGATGAGAATCGTTTCTCTTCAATACCTAGGCCAAAGGATATTATACCAAATTCGGGTGAATCTCAAAGGGTGATCATTCAAATGATGTACCAAATGAGACACCCGAACCACGGAAAAGTAAAAGAGCAAGAAAAGCTAATCATATGGTGATGATTTTCAACTATATTTAGTTGAAGGATCAAGAGATCAGGTTGAATCTCAATACTCTTATTGTTATAAATCTAGAGGAGGATCCAAGAACCTATGATGAAGCTATAAAATCGCGAGATGCTGCTTTTTGGAAAGAAGCAATTGACAATGATATTAGTTCTATTATGGAAAATAATACATGGGTCTTGTCTGATTTACCACCAGGCTGTAAACCTTTAGGGTGTAAATGGATCTTCAAAAGAAGATGAAAGTCGATGGAACAATTGACAAGTTTAAAGCTCGATTGGTAATCCAAGGCTTTAGACAAAAGGAAGGGATCGACTACTTCGATACCTATGCACCAGTTGCTCGTATCACTACTATTAGATTGTTGATAGCTTTGGCAGAAATTCACAATCTATTGATCCATCAAATGGATGTCAAAACAGCATTTTTAAATGGTGATTTGGAAGAAGAAGTGTATATGAACCAACCTAAAGGATTTGTTTATGCCAGGTAATGAGCATAAGGTGTGTAAGTTAATTAAGTCATTGTATGGGCTGAAGCAAGCACCTAAACAGTGGCATCAAAAGTTTGATGAGGTTGTTTTGTCCATGGTTTTGAATTAAATCAGTCTGACAAATGTGTATATAGCAAATTGATGAATCTGGCAAAGGTGTAATCATCTGTCTATATGTAGATGACATGTTAATTTTTGGCACAGACAAAATGTAGTTGATAAAACTAAGAAGCACTTGTCATCTAAGTTCTCTATGAAGACATGGGAGAAGCCGATGTAATTCTTGGTATAAAAATTAAACGGATGAACAAGGGAATTGCTATTACACAATCTCATTATATTGAGAAAATTCTCAAGAAGTTTAATTGCAATGATTGTTCTAAAGTCAGTACACCTATGGATCCAGCTGAAAAACTTATGCCAAATACTGGTAGACCTGTATCACAGCTCGAATACTCAAAAGCCATTGGCAGTTTGATGTATGCTATGACGAGCACTCGACCTGATATTGCTTATGAAGTAGGAAGATTGAGCAGGTTCACTAGTAATCCTTGTAGACAGCATTGGCATGCTATAATAAGGGTGTTCAAGTACTTAAAAGGAACTACAAATTACAGTTTATGTTATTCTGGACAACCTTCTATTTTAGAAGGTTACTCAGATGCTAGTTGGATCAACTAAGAAGATTCATCTTCTACTAGTGGTTGGGTGTTCTTGCTAGGAGGAGGGGCTATTTCATGGCTTCCAAGAAGCAGACATGTATTACTCATTCTACTATGGAATCTGAGTTCGTAGCATTGGCTGCTGCTGGTTAAAGAAGCAGAATGGCTATGAAACTTGATATATGAGATTCCATTATGGCCAAAACCGATATCGCCAATATCTATCCATTGTGATAGTGCAGCCACATTGGCCAGGGCTTATAGTCAGATTTATAATGGCAATTCTAGACACTTAGGTGTCAGACATAGTATGATTCGTGAATTGATCATGAATGGTGTGATTTCAGTTGAGTTTGTTCGGTCTCAACAAAATTTAGCTGACCACTTGACGAAGGGGTTAGCTAGAGACTTAGTAAATAAGTCAGCAATAGGGATGGGATTAAAGTCCATCTAATCCTCTAGTTGTGAGATACCCAATTCCCTTCTAATACAACGTTAGAAGCCTGAATTCAATGTGGAAAGCTCACAGGTGGAGATTGGAGCACATGTAATTATGTTTCCCAAGGTATGTGTTCAAAACCTGCAAGTGATGGTCAGGTTGAAGAGTATCTTCTTAATAGTTCTTTTGAAAAATTGCAAATGCAGGTGCAAGATTAAAAGAACTACCTATGTGGACATGAAATTTTGCCGCTTCAAGAAGCTAGACTTGGCTTTCTATATGTTCATTAATGGATAAGGACACATGGCTTGTAATAGTGTCAGGAATAAACTTTAGAGTGTTGTAAGAAACTTATGTGTATAGTATCTTCAGGTATTCATATGAGTTGACGGGTTCAATCGTTGGGACACCCGATTCTCGAATATTTGAAATGTGTATTGTACTAAGATGAAAATTCATCGCAAGACATTTTCATTTATGCATTCGTTTGTTTCGTTATGTTTGTTTCATATTTTATATGATTAGTAAATCGAGGATTACACTAAAATGGGGGGAAATGTTGGTGATTTTAGTGTCATCAACGATTTTATGTAATTGGATTTACTAGAGACCAATGCGATCTCATATTAGGCTTGGATATGAGTAAGGGAAAGTGTGGAGTACACACTCATTTTGAGTCAAATATGTTTTCGACCACGATAAAGAAGCAGGGGTCAATGGGGTTGTGCCCCCTTGCGGGGTCAAGGGGCAGCGCCCCTTGTTGGGGTCCCACTACTAAATGTAATCTGTTTATAAACAGATCATTGGCCTCAGTTAAACTAACGGAAAAAAAACCCTATCAATTCTCTGAGTTTTAATCTGCTTTCTTTGCATAGAATCAGATTGTTTGATTGTCTTATCCCATATAAAGATTTCGTGTAACTCATGCATTAAGGGGCGAAATACTTTATTCGGAAAGTGATTTAATCACAATTCGATCAATTATCCAGGATAATCAATTACCCTAAACCCCAAGTTTTCTAACAGCTTGGGTGTTGGGTTGAGAAGGGCTTATTCCACAACATGTTTTGGATCATGATTTTCAGTTGTTATGTATGATGCGGAGAATGGTGTTTTTAGAATGGGGAGAACAACAGAATTATATAAGCCAGGTCGGATCGACCTGCTCTTATACCATGAAGAAACATGAAGGAACCATAAAACAAAGTTTAGAAACTGATAAATAGAGGCTGTGAAAGAAAGCAGCTAAAGAAGACAAATGAAATAACAAATCCTAGGTGTAATGATTTTATTGGTGTTTTTAATTAGCGTGTTGCGGATCCATTATCGACGCAACCAATAAAATACCGTCACCTCATCTTGTGAACAAGATTTTGTGAGCTTTTTTTGTACCCCTAGCATTGCTTTTCTTAACATTGTTTTGGATTGTTCAAGTACTTCAATAAAGTCAAGTGTCATAAAAAGTCAAAACTATTAATAATCAGGGGTCTAATGTGCGACAGACATCATAGTTAGGGGTTTAAGGTTTCAAAATTATGTAAAAAGGAGAGTAAATTTAGCTATATATACACCCGTTTATTCCAAACCCTAAACACTCAAATCTAATCAACAACCCTAAACGCTTGTGTGCGCCGCTGCTCTCAACAGGCATGGCCGACGAGGATGACGAAGATCGCAGGTAAGCACTCAACTTTTCCTCCAATTTTATTCGATCTATACAATTTAATTGAGCCGGAGCGAGCTTCCTTGTTTTGGATTTCTTTTTAAGATTTCCATTAGGATTTTGTGATTCTTAACATTTCGTTTGAATCTTGAGTTTTTGGATCCAAGATAGAAATCGTTTTTTTTTTTTTTTTTCTGTTTATTCAATTCTGTAGAATTATTGCACTTTCTTTTCGTGTTTGCTTAATTTCTGATATTGAATTGTTGATGAGCAGCGGGAAGTTGTATGCAATACAAAGACATGGTCGTTGTTCGTGGTATATCAAGTAAGGATCTCTATCTATTTTTATACTTTTTCCGCTTAAATTGATATACAAAGAATAAATGTCTATCTAGCTCTCAATGAATGTGTTTTATGTATTTTGTAAGTAAGATAGATTTTTCCTCGGAATTAAAAAAAAAAAGTAAGATAGATTTGTTCGGAAACTGTCTTTTCGGTTATTTCTATTCAATTCTTCTATTGGTGCATTTGAAGAATTCTACTATCTACGCGTATATTACTAGATTATCAAGATTATGGCTATTGAAAATAAACTGATGCTTGATCATTTCCTTTAAACACAAATAAAATGCTATGGATACACTGCACATTATCAATTGCTCTCATCTGATGCAATTTAACTATTATTTTAGTTGCAGTTTAGTGCAATGTATTAACTATCTTTGTTAAAACACAACCTAGGTCTTTATTTATCGACACCCGCCTGATTCCTACCGCCAGTCACTCCCATAGCGGTGCCCGGCTTTATGTGAGGAATGGAGATGGAGAGCATTCAATCAAGTAGCGTCAACCTTCCAATAGATGTAATCATGGAGATCCTTTCATGGGTTACAGTCATATTTCTATTGTGATTCAGGTCTGTTTCCAAAACATGGAAAAATCTTATAGATGGGCCCCATTTTATTTCCTAGTTTAACCACAATGAAATGGTTCTAATAAAGATTCTCGAAGTTTTCAACATCAGACTAAGAGACATTGAAAACTTTCTGAGTAAATCAGATGTGAAGAATGTGTCCCTACAGCAAATCTTGTGTTAAACGCGAGCCTGGAGAAGCTTTTCAACTTGAAATGATGGCCAAACAAACTGCACCAAGCAGATGATGTGGAGTTGCTAATGCCCTTCTACACCAAGCTTTTTGTCCCTGAAATATATGGACTCACGGATTATTTAGTTGTAGTTGTAGTTGCTGCAGCTGCTGCTGCTGCTGCTGCTGCTGCTGCTGCAGCTGTAAACTTTTTTCTTGGCCAAAATACATTTACCCCCCCAAAGTATCCACCGAATCCCACTTTGCCCCCCAGCGCCAAATTTGTCCCACTTTACCCCCAAAGCTTCAATTTGTCCCACTTTCCCCCCCAGCTCCAGACTTTGCACCCCAGCACTAACGAATGTTAGAAAATTTAACAGAATAGGTAACGATTGGACTATTTTGTAATGCTTATTAGTTTTTAAGGGTCAAAATGCAAAGTTTCAAATATTAAGTACTAAAAATTTATTTATTTTTCCAAATATTTAACATTATCTTAAATCTTAAATAATTAATAAGTCTTGAAACTAATACTAATTTTATGCTAATTTTTTTTTAAAAAAAAAAAATATGAAATTATTTTTTCTAAATAAATGAAATTTATTTTTTTAATAAAACTAAAAATTAAGTATGTTTTTTTTATTTTTTAAATAAAAATATTTAAAAGAATATTGTACTTTTTTCAACAAACAAAAAAATACAATATTTTTATAAAATAAAAAAAAGGCTATAATGTTTTAATTTTTTTTAAATAAAATTCTTACAAAAATTACAATTTAAAATTTTTATTTTATATTTTTTAAAAATATAAATAAAACTTTACAATGTTTTTTTAGAAAAAAAATCTTTATTTTTTTAAATATTTTTATTTAAAAAATAAAAAAAACATACTTAATTTTTAGTTTTATTAAAAAAATAAATTTCATTTATTTAGAAAAAATAATTTCATATTTTTAAAAAAAAAAAATTAGCATAAAATTAGTATTAGTTTCAAGACTTATTAATTATTTATGATTTAAGATAATGTTAAATATTTGGAAAAATAAATAAATTTTTAGTACTTAATATTTGAAACTTTGCATTTTGCCCCTTAAAAACTAATAAGCATTACAAAATAGTCCAATCGTTACCTATTCTGTTAAATTTTCTAACATTCGTTAGTGATGGGGTGCAAAGTCTGGAGCTGGGGGGGAAAGTGGGACAAATTGAAGCTTTGGGGGGCAAAGTGGGACAAATTTGGCGCTGGGGGGCAAAGTGGGATTCGGTGGATACTTTGGGGGGTAAATGTATTTTGGCCTTTTTTCTTTCAAGCCTGTTAGTTGCTGTTCTTGATTAGGGCAGCGGATTTCTTAGATTTTTGTTAATATTTGCTCCCTCCGTTTCATAATACATGGCGTTTTAGGAGTAATTTTTTGTTCCAAAATATTTGACCTTTTACTATTACCAAGAAACAATTACTCTTGTTTACCTATTATATCCTTATTCATTAATTGTGAACTATTTCTTGTATAAGCATTTAAATGCCTAGGTAATTGGATACTTTTAGGGGCACATATGTCTTTTTAATATGTATTAATTGCATTTCTTAATATGTGTGAAGAAGTCTAAAACGACATGTATTATGAAACGGAGAGAGTAGTTAAATGGCCTGAAAGCAAAAGGAATTTAACCGGTCCTAATAATAATGTTTCTTAAATTTTATAAAATCTTGTTCTCATCTTTTAGGCTTGGTTACCAATAATGTAATTCAATTGGACGACATTGAAATCCACTAACATAATGATGAAGTGGAAAGTATTTGGAGTAATAAACCAATATTCATTTGAAAGAGTTACTTTTTCCTTTTCTGGATGTACCCATGTAGAGAGTTCCATTTTTAAAATTGGTTTGGTGATCTATATTATGTTGTGATTTTACCATAATTAACTAAATTTGTTATTGAATAGATCAAAATAAGTTTTCTTGTAATGTCATGGATACTACCTCCGCCCCAATATGAGTGGCCAATTTTCGTGATTATGATCAAAAGTGGACACTGATTTTAGGACTCTTTGAATAAATCTGGTGCACATTTCCTGTGTAACTCACATTACTATTGGCGCTAACACGAGATTAGCACCTCGGCATTAACATGAAACTAGTTTGTAACCTTCGATACTCGACGGGCATAGTAACAGTAACTATTATAGAATACATTTTCTGTCCCATCTGAAATATGACTTTTCGAGGATATCAAAAAATAAAAAGTTTTTATTAATATAACACACTTGTCATACTCACAACAATTTTTTATTTATTATTCATGCTCACTTTCCCTCTCCTTCATACTCACAACACCTATTTTTTGAAATCACTTTTTCTAAAAAAAAAAAAAAATACTCTCTACATCCCATTTTAATCTACAAAAATTGCTATTTTGGTTGTCCCACTTTAATTTACAAAATTCAAAAATTGAAATATTTTAATACTTTATTAGTAATGGGACCCACTTATCATACTAAAGAGGAACGGAAGTAGTATTAGTTTTCCTTAATCCTCGTTTTAGGATCAAAAATCTTATTTCGAATTGGGCGAAGAGAGTATAATTTAAGATAAGTAAATAAATTATATAAAAATAACTTGTACTTTTATCTCCACCAACATGGTTTCTCGGATTCTTTCCTTAACTAATCTGTATTATTGTCACAATTTTAAGATAATACCTTTGTGCCTATTTTAGACAATCAAAAACCAAATATAGTAATTCTAATGTGAAATTAGAAAAATCATATCATTTTTGCAAACAAACCATTAGTCTTTGTCTTAAACTATGTTTTAGGGTACAGATTTTATCCTATAAATTAGAAAGATAGTTAGGAAATGGTTTTGCATAACATTATTTCTCTAGCCTTAGCTTTTTCGCTGTCTACCGAGAGTAAGACTCTTCAGTTCTATTCTTTTGCACGCTCTTTAGTAAATTATATATATGTTCAAATCCTCGTCTAGAGCTCATCTATTAATATCACAAAATTTACTTACATGTAAAAAAAAAGCTTAGAGTAAATTCAAAATTCAAAATTTACTTACATGTAAAAAAAAGCTTAGAGTAAATTCAAAATTTACTTATATTGTTTTATAGATAGAAGGATAGTTTGGTCGATCAATGCACATTTGAATACTTGCTTAATCCAATAAGATGGCGCCACATGGATTTCCACGTCATAAAGCCACGTGGCGCGCTGTATGAATGACATTTGACTCCGCTTTTATATATTATATAGATAGATTAGCACCTATTAGGCAGTTTCTTTTCCGCACTCGCTGCATGTAACTGTTCTATCTTACTGTGGTCCGTAGAAGTATAATCAGTTTCACGTGAGCCTTGCCTAGAATGGACGTATATCTTAGGCAGTTTCTTTGCCACTCTCAGTACATGTAACCGTTTTATCTTAGTTTGGGCCATAGAGGTACAGTGGTCTTAGTTTCATGCTGGAGGGATACAATTCTTCTTACAATCTTTATATTTGACTATTCAAACTTTTTAAGTATTTGAACACTTGCTTCACAAATCACGTTGTGTTTATGCACATGTAAGCCCAAAGTGTAGAAATGAAAAGAACTTTTTGGGACAATGAAAAATAATAAATGGGAAAATCATTTCGGGACGGAGGGAGTACGTTCTTGTTGATGTTTGGCAGCCAGCAAAAACCTGTGATCCTTGGCTTCATCTCAACATGTGTTTACTAATATTCCAGAATCAAACTTAGTTCTCTATGTTACTTTTTCTTCAAAGTCAACTGATGGCAACACGACTAGCTCTGTTTAAGTAGTAGTAGATCTGTTCTGAACTGGAAACTTGTCCGAATGGGTGTACCTACAAATTACGGCAATTAAATTATTTTAAATGTTCAGTACAAAAATAAAAATGATAATCTCAAATAATACACAGGTCAATTCAGCAGTTTATTCCTATTCCTATCTATATCTATTTATATATATATATATATATATATATATATAAGCAGGATAGTCACCCAAAAATGATCTTCTCATTTGCCATTTCTCATTGTCTCAAAAAGTTCTTCACATTTCTACATTTTAGGCTTAAACAAAGCATGGCTAGTGAAACAATTGTTCATATCCTTAAAATTTTTGAAAAGTCAAACGCGAAGATCATTTAGGGACGGATGGAGTATTAAGCTAAGAACTACAGTATATGGTGGGATGGCTTTTGCATGTGTCATCCTAGTGTAATGCCTCCATAGAAAAACCCAACCTAGTGTTATTTTTTGGGGGGCGTTCGGACCACATACCATCTAATGCTTTCATTTGGGTTATTGACTAGTCAACATCGCATCCTCCGAGGGGTACGTAAGGACTTAGAGACAAACTCACGTAGCATTGGTTTGGTGTGGGTACTGTAAGAGCAACTTTTAAGTTGGCATGTGACCTGCTGGCTGGATAAAAGGAGTAGATGGTTCTGTGGAAACAAGTGTAGGTTAACTTAATTAAACTAATAAAAATGTAAAACATGTTATTGATACCTCATCAACAATACTACCAATTATAAGTTTTAAAATTTTCATTAAGATAATTAAATTTACCTAAAATTATTGCTCAAAGTTGATTCGTGATAATGAAATCATTTTGTAACAGAGGGAATATAAAAAAGATTGATTTGCACCGTCTCAAACTGCAAAGCCTTCTCCTCACTTCTCCCCAGCTGCCTATTTCCTTTTCATTGCATGAAATGTGTCATTCACCTTGACACTTGCAGGCAGAAAACTGCAGCCAGGAAGTTTAAGATTTCTACACGAGAAACAGATCACACATCCGTTTTCTTAACTAGTTGAAAACAAACCATACAGGGTCATTATCCACGTCTAGGTTTCTACACAAGAAGAGACATCACGAAATGTTTGCTAAAGATCACTGATTTTGTTCTAGATAGAAGACAGATGAACAATATAAATCTTTTGATGACACCACACTGATATATATACGCAAAATACCAATTCCTGACAAAGTATTAACATCTCTCTTGAGCAAATGAATTATCATAAGGCCGATGCATTGATTAACATATACTCCCTCCATCTCAAACTTATGGTTACTTATTTTCATTTTGGGCGTCCCATACTTTTGGTTACTTCCCCAAAATGTTCAAATTTCCATCTCCTCCCCACTCACAACAACTATCCACTATCTCATTTTTCTCTCCTTCCCACTCATAGTACTTACTTTTTTCTTAATATCCGTGCATTATGTTTTAGTAATCATAAATTTTAGACGGGGGAGTATATTTTTTAAAATTGGCCCGTCTTATAAAAAGATTTATTAACAGATGCTAAATGTGGGCTATTATGTTCCTAAATTTGAATCAAGCTTTTTACGTATACGTAGAAATAGAAATCTAAGTTACTTTCTATCTCTCTACATGAAAGGATAAATTATCATCTCTTATTATAAGGGTTATACATAAATGCATTCAAACATAGGTGCTCAATTTCAGAATTCATCAAGAATGTGACCATCTAATTCGGCTTGATTATGATCTCCCGATCATCCAAAATCCAATTGGATTTTTTTGTCCACATGTGATTGTCCCTTTCATATATCCACACAACGAAATGTTTGCTAAAGATCACTGAGAATGAAACATTCTCAGTGCTTCATTTTCCCCACCTTCTAGAACCAATCATCAAATGGAGAAGCAAGCATCCTCAAAAATAGTAAGCTTACATAGTGTCTTGGAAAAATTGACAACAACATGGATTGAGTGTTTTGAAATGAAACAAGGGGAGAGGATTAAAGATAGAGGGAGGCTCAAATCGCAACAATGATTTGGTTGACAATCTTTGAAAATTTTCCACCATAAAATCTTTCGGTAAAATATGAGAGCATTAATCTGTAATTTTGTTCATATCGAACTATTTCTCCTTTTAGTTTCTAACAGAAAATAGTCTGAGAAGAAAATAAGAGAAAGAGAAATAATTAACGAAGAAGCCGTTGATTACTTAATCGGTTTTTCTAACATGTGCCCTTAGGGCACATGATAACAATTAAATATGGAAGTGAATTTATTTAATTATAGCAATTTCACTTAGAAGTTCTAGACATGTTACTTAAAAATACTATAATTAAATAGATTCACTTCCATATTTAATTGTTATCATGTGCCCTAAGGGAACATGCTAGAAAAACCGTTACTTTATATATTGATGACCATGTTCCAAATGAATAACGTATTATATAATTTTGGCTAGGATTCCTATTTCATGTGCTACATAATGTAGGAGTTGATATGCATAGAGATTGTAGGACTTGATATGCATATCTCGGAATTGATCTTCATGAGATTTGCTAGGATTGTATACTTAGTTAGCAGTTGATACATATCCCCTTTCTTATTTTTCAAGATATGGTAGAGTCATACCATTCTTAGTCTCTATTACAAGTATTATAAATAGTAGTCTTGTAATCAGTTTTAATTTAAGTCAAGAATAAGTAGAGTTTATTTCATAAATCAAATATGAAGTTTCTCTTCTTGTTCATCCTTGTCTACGCCACATTTATCATGGTATCAAGAGCCCGGTTGATCTAAATCGCTTACGGACATGTTTTTTGTTCAATTTTTTTTGTTTCGATTATTATTACTTCTTCCCACAACCATGACAGCAGCAGTGTGACCAAAGTCGAGTTTCAGAAGATTCGGTTTAGAGACGGTGTAATGCGATGGTGAAGGGTTCCTTGAAGAAGGAAATATGAAATAGAGTCAGGCTTGCAAATACGGTACACGAGATTTGGGGAGACTTGCAGAACGTGTTGGGAGTGAGAGTACGCCTAGGCATACTCCCTCCGTCCCACCTCACTTGAGACTTATTTCCATTTTGGTTCGTCCCACTTCACTTGAGACTCTCCAAAATGGTAAGCTTTTTATAGATTTATATTCAATCTACCCCACCTACTCATTCTCTCTCTTCATTTTCCACCACACAATTCATTCAACCAACCTACTATTAACCCCACTCATTCTCTCTCTTCATTTTCTACCACACATTTTCCTTATTTTATTCTTTTTCCTTAGTTATTGTGCTTGGCCACTTCAAGGGTCTCAAGTGAGGTGGGACGGAGGGAGTATAAGTTAAAGCGTGCTATAACCCAAACGAAGCAAGGAATGAAACAAATCAGTACAGCCGGTATGTAGCTGTCAGCGAGTTGTGCAACCAGTTGTTCGATTGGTTGTGCAATCGTTTGTTCAGTTAGGTGTACAACCAGTTTTATAGATAGAGAAGCCCAAGTGTACGTGCTGTGGAAAGATGTACCAATCTGTGGGAAACTGCTATCCGAAGGATGAAAGAAAACGTGAAGGGGAGACACAGATTATGAGACACCTTGTAGTCAAGGCGCAGGCGAACAGAGGTCTCTGGTTGGAATGATTGATTTTTTTAAGCTCTTAATTGGAAAGTTGGGCGTTTACAACCATCACGCGCCTACTTGAGTGGGAGTGTAGGAGTTGATATGCATATCTTAGAAATTGTAGGAGTTGACATCCATATCTCGCAATTGATCTTCGCGAGATATGTTGGGATTGTATACTTAGTTAGGAGTTGATACATATCCCCTTCCTTATTTCTCAAGATATGGTGGAGTCCTACCATTCTTAGCTCCTATTACAAGTAGTATAAATAGGAATCTTGTAATCAGTTTTAATAAAAATCAAGAATAAGTAGAGTTCAAGAATAGAGTTTATTTCAGAGTAAACTGCTTTTTCTGCCCCTCGTACTATGACTCCAACATCAATTTGACACCCGTACTGCTGAAACAACAAATGTATGATGCGTACTATAGTTTTATTAGCAAAATTAACCAAAATACTATTCAGTCGTTAACTTTTTCTAACGAGTAAACTACTTTTCCGCCCCTCGTACTATGGCCCCAACATCAATTTGACACTCGTACTATTGAAACAACAAATGTATGATGCGTACTATAGTTTTATTAGCAAAATTAACCAATTTACTATTCAGTCGTTAACTTTTTTTAACACACGTTATTTTTTTAACGAGCATTAATTTATAACTAACTTTTGTTATCTCCATCAAAACCAAATCGCATATGTAAAAATCGAATTCCGACTTCGTTAACCGTTGGATCGTCGTGAAACTTCTGGGCTTTGGTCGCATCCCCTAGGCGCACATGATGACCGTTGGGATCTTCCAAATAATTGCCGGAGAGGGAGAAATGGCCGGCGGCGAAAACTGGCGAAAATCTCCAAAAATTCGCTATATTAAAAATCAAATTCCCGCTTCATTAACCGTTGGATCGTCGTCAAATTTCTGGGGTATGTTCGCATCACTCAGGCGCTCATATTGACCGTTGGGATCAGTAAAATAATCAGCGGTGCCGGAGATATGGCCGACGGCGCAAATCCGGCGAAAAACTCAAAAATCGCCCCAAAAGTTAGTTTTGTTAAAATAAATTAATGCCCGTTAAAAAAATAATGTTCGTTAAAAAAAGTTAACAAATGAATAGTAAATTGGTTAATTTTGCTAATAAAACTATAGTACGCATCATACATTTGTTGTTTCAATAGTACGAGTGTCAAATTGATGTTGGGGCCATAGTACGAGGGGCGGAAAAGGAGTTTACTCTTTTTCTAACACACGTTATTTTTTCTAACGAGCATTAATTTATTTTAATGGATGTTAATAATTTAACAAAGGGATTATTTACCACCTAGTCCCTCATCTTAAGTCAAACTACCACCTAATCCAAGAACACAATTTTAATTTACCTTAATGACAGAACACCCCTAAGACCCAAACAAAACCTACCCTCCCCTCCCTCCCCTGACACACAACGCACACACACACTTTCTCTCTCTACCTTCTCCACTTCCAGCAACCCCTCCCCACCTCCGGCGACACCACCACTCCCCTAACCCCGGCGACCCTGCAAACTGCTCCTTCTCTGTCACCGGCCACCCTTTACCCCATCTCCGGCAGTCACAGATCTAGCCCTCACCTCTCACTCTCTATCAAGCCTTACCCTCTCCGTCCAAATCCGACGCTAGATCCGACGCCAAATCCCCTCAACGCCAGGTCTCAACGCCTCCCATCTTCGGCTCAATTCCCCTACCTCCTCACTCTCCGCCACTCTCACCATCGCTAGATCCGGTTCTTTAAGGTCTGCATCGGCCCCGTCGACGGCGCCGGCAAATCCCCACACTCTCTCCAGTCACTCCCCCCACCATCTTCTCCCGCGAATTTTACCCATCTCTGACCTCTCTCTCTACACCTAAAGAAGAAAATTAATGGTGGGTTCTATTTCAGATTTTGGAACATCTGGGGTGAAAACCCCAAATTTGATCAATACAGTCGGTTTGTAATCAATTTTTTTTTCCTTTTTGGGTTCTATTTCGAATTTAGATTTCATTTCGAATCTAGATTGTTTTGAATCTGGATTTCATTTTGTTCTCTATCTGGGTTGAAGCTGCCATTTTTTATGTTTCTTCCCAAATCTGAAAACCCCAAAATTTGGATTTTGGCTCTTCGTATAGTTTTGTTGTTGCTGTATTTGTTCTGTTGGGTGAATGGCGAATTGAAAATGGTGGAGTTGGTTAGGTGGAGTGGTGACTGGTTGTGATGGTTTGTGGCGGTGGTGATGGGGGCGGTGGTGGCGGTGTTGGGGTGGGAAAGGGTGGGGTGGATGTTGGGTTTGGGAAGATGATGGAGATAACAAAAGTTAGTTTTGTTAACATGATGTATGTAAAAAGGTCTATATCTTTCCGTTAAGTTATTAATCTTTGTTAAAATAAATTAATGCCCGTTAAAAAAATAATGTTCGTTAAAAAAATTTAACAACTGAATAGTAAATTGGTTAATTTTGCTAATAAAACTATAGTACGCATCATACATTTGTTGTTTCAGTAGTACGAGTGTCAAATTGATGTTGGAGCCATAGTACGAGGGGCAGAAAAGCAGTTTACTCATTTATTTCATAAATCAAAGATGAAGTTTCTTTTATTGTTCATCATTGTCTACGCCAAATTTATCACATACCCCTTTCGTTCTATTATAAAGGTAACTAATTTCCTTTTTGGGTATCTTAATATAAAGATTACTAACCAAAAATAGCCATGGGACTCACATTTCATACTCAGAACAAAAACTCCCTACCCCACTGATGCATGGAAAGAATTATGATAAGTTAGTATTTAATTTTAAATATTTTTATTTGTTATTTTATTATTATTTTCGGAATTAATTTTTAGCAGGTAATATTTATACTATTAGAAGTAGATTAGGACTTTATTTTGATATTTTAGGAGTCTAATAGGTTACCATACAGATTAGGCTTATTTTGAGAATGTTTTGACTTGTTTTCCAAATCCTAGGAACCCAAAATAATTACGGGTATGTTTAATTCCGAAACCATTTGTTTATTTGATTAATAAAAATTAGGGCATTGTTTTTTAATTCGAAAGTTGGAGTTTTCTCCTTTAGTCCAATTCTTGATAATCGTGCGCGTTTCAACGAGGATTGAAGATCCGTTACTGATAATCGTGCGCGATTCAACAGTAACTGATTATCTATCTATCTTTTGCTACGTCAGTTGGTATCAGACTTTCGTTCGTTCCATGAAGAATGGTTCGCGGAAGGAAGGCCGCTGTGGAAGAGACCTACGAACGTGAGGGAGTATAATAGTATCACTTATCATAATTCTTTCCCTGCATCACCCACTTTCTCACTCCTTTACTCTTCATACTCACAACACTTATTTTCTTCTTAATCTCCCCACATTCACATTTGGCAACCTCTATATTGACACGGAGGGAATATAATAGTATCGCTTAATTGCTAGTAAAAGGCCCATGTCCTTTTACTATGATTGGTTTTACATTTACCCTTCTTTTACAAACAATTATAATTCGGATATACAGATAGATAGTTTCATTTGATTTCCTTTGATTTCTTGTGCTCAAGACAAGTGAATTTCGACCAAATATTAATGTCGATTTGTTCATTTCAATAAAATTTTAAAACTTGTAACTGATCGGTCATTAATTGACTTATCAATAACAATTTTCAAAATATCAATAAGATGATTAAATTGGTTTTAACATTTTATCAAAATTTACTTGTGTTGTTGACTATAAAAAGTCAAATAGGACTATGCACAAGAAAGCTCTTCGACCTTAACCGGATGGCAGCAGTAGTCTAGTTCTTTTTCGGTATTCATTTAGATCCATGCATGTGCTAGGGTTGTTACCGCATATACTAAATCCACTGTCTGATTCTAGCACTAGCATAAACGTCAAACACAGACGTTGTAAGAATTAAATTGTTGAAAGCTAATTTGTGATATACTAGACAAATAGTAATCATGTCATCGCCACCATGGGAAACACCCTTGCATGTATTTGTCCCCTAACAAAAATATGTACTTGGTCCTAAAAGGAGCATCTACAACTCACCCATATACTCAAAACTCTTGAACTTCAGCTTCAGCATCACTCAATACCCAGAAAAGCTTGTGTTCTATCTTCTTTAGACTGAAGTCACGAGAATTTCTCTTTCCCATTGTAACGCTCTTATTGCCTACCAAAGAAAGCTCCGCATTTCTTGAAATGACCCTTAACAACAAGATCCTCAAAGCCTTGCCCAATTTATTTGATAGGGATTAACAGTACCTACATTTATCAAATAATGAAATAATCAGTTTCATAATACGAATGAGATCACGAAACAAATATCTATCCATGAACATTGCATCTATTTTTTATTTTTCACGTGATCTCTATGAAAAAGAGACAACAATATAAAGTTTTGGTCAAATGTAATGGGGAGACATCAGAGGCAACAAAGACAATTCAGTGTTAAGTGCTAGTTCATTTTTTATCCTAAAATGTTTTAACATTTACCTAGCCACAAAACAATATTTTCTATTCAGGATTTAGATTGATGTACATTTAGATTGTACATCATGGTCCCTATAATTATAGTATGGGTTACATAGGTTGTGTTTAGACAACTAAACATCGAGCAGCACAAGAGCAGTTAGGGGATTTGTGTATTCTGATAGGTTTCAATAGTGCAGGTACAAGGCTGCATAGGTACGTACCCACACCAAAACTCACCATGTCTACTCTATCTAGTCCATATAAATATACATATGCTACTCGATAGTTTTTTTTTAAAGAAGGATCCGGTATGCATTTTTTATTTATGAAAGTTTAATTCGCTCCAATAACCCAATAATATATTTTATCACGCATACAATTACTGATGTTAGGGCCCTTGGGTAGTGAATTAGCAAATAACAATTTTTTTGTGGCAATTGGCAAGTCACTGGACTTAATGGTGAAAACTCATTTGAATCTTGAAGTCTCAAACTCATGCAAACCTTATTCAAACTCATGCAAACTTAGATAATGTGTCATGCGAAATTAATCTAGTGAAGCTACATTCACATGTATGTTAATTAGAGATAATAAAAGTCTTAAGGATCATTGGACTGTTATAACTTAACCTAAGATGTCCTTTAAGTGATAAACCTAAAAAAATATAGTAAACACTAAAATTGTTAAAAGTTTGTTGTCCGTTTGATGTGCGGTTTTCTTCATAAAATTTCCGTGTTGTTTTATAGTTAATGTTTGAATCATGTAAGGGAGATGAGAGATAAAAAGGCAAGAAAGAAAAATTAACTAAGAACGTAAAATCGAACCACACATCCGAGTTGAGATCTCCTGTACCACTTTTATGTGTCACTTCATGTACCACTTGTAATCCAACCGTTCACATGTTTGCATAATATTACAATAATATCAATCTCAATAACTGCGAACCATTAGATCACTTGTGGCACATGAAGTGGTACACGAAGTGGCACAGAGGATTTGAACTCCACACATCCATGTAAGCAATACATAGTCAAAGCTACACAAAAGTAGGAAACAAATATTAGCTAAACTTTACAAAGATAACCTACTCTAAATACAATACTAATGCAATCTTCAGTCCGATATAACCGAGATACGATATTGCGGACTATGTATTGCTTACAATTAAATTATTTTTCTTTTTCTTAAAATTAGTTTTGTTTCTTACATAAAATTAATTTTATCTTTCTTTTCTAAACATCAATGGATGATTTTTGGTATGATCCCGTATGTTTTGATACGTTGCCATCATCCTATGAAATTTGTCAGTTATGTAACGGTCTTGGTCATACCGCAATTGATTGTTTGCGTTGTTATGAACCAAACAAATCCGTTCATACTGCTTCTTCCTTTTCGATATCAAACTGGTTATATCCTGAACAAAATGAATCTATTGATTTAAATGGGTTTTCTTCCGATGTAGAAGAACCATTAACTGATGTTAATGAGCCATCTTCTTTTCTTTCTAGTTCTAATACAAATTGGTATATTGAAGATCTCTTCGATCAACTTTCTTGCCTTCAAAAATTTCCGTCCCAATCTCTGAAAAGTTATTTTTCTGAAGCAAAATCAATTGCATATGCCCTTTGATAGGGCCGGAAATCCAATTTCTGAAATCGAACTTATTGATTTTCTTGTTGATGGACTTGATCCATTGTACAATAAGTTTGTCAAATATTATTTTTTTCGTCAACCTAATTTTTCTTTAGATTTCCTTTAGGCCTCGTTTGGCACATAGGAAAGTGTATGTGGGAATGGACATGTGATACTTGGGTATCTGAAATCCAGGAATGGTGGATTTAAATATTTCCCATACCCACATTTGGCTTATGCTTATGTCTAAATTAAGGAGTGGGCATTAAATTACCATTTCTGTGTTTGGTTTATGTCGACTACTTAACGGGTAAGGTTTTTCTTCTTGTTTATTTTTTTTCTTAATTTTATTTTAACAAAATGATATGATATTATGAATATATTTTTTTCACTAGCCTAAATCTGTTCAAACCTGACTTAAAAAATTAGTTAGATAATATAACACAATGGCAGACTAACTCAATTATATTAATGTTGCTGGGAGTGATAACAAAAAATTGAGAGGAGAGAGAAATTAATAAAAAAGATATGATGATGCTGTTAATTTGAATTTTGAATATCAAGATTTATAATAGTACAGATAAAGTCAAATTTTTTAAAACTGCTTCAACAAATCTTTTACATATAAACTTTCCTTTGGTAAGGATATCAAAAACCCACCATTCATCGTGGGATTCAAATGACCTTACAGAACGGGTATTTGATACCCATCGGAATCAAAAACCCATTCCCTAATTCAGTATCATGTATGCACCAAACATAGTTAATTGTTACATAGGAATCGAATACCCATTCCTAAGCCTAGATTCCCCTGTGCCAAACGAGGCCTTATAGTCATCTCTTTGACACGGAAATGGGCTCCTGCTCAAGCCCCATGGCCCAGCCGTCTTCTTCATCGTCAGCTTCAGTAGCAGGCCTTGCTTCCCCAGGTAGTGCCCTCCATATAGGCCCAATGCCCAGCACAAAGCAAGGCTCATTCTTTCCTAGTGATTCTCTGTCAGACTTGGGCCCTTATGCTCCAAGCCCAGATTTATCTCCTTCCAGCCCGACAACACTACCTACTTCAGTTCACGAAGCTTCTTTCCATAGTGGGAACTTAACATCGCCCAGCCGAGAGCCCATTGATCTAGACCAGACTGCCTCTCGACAAGTTGAGCCACATCATCATGGCCAGTCCTTTCTGCAACAGGGCATGTTGTTCACCCTTTGCACCAGCCAACATTTGACTCCACTTTAACAACTCCTGACTTGCAACCCATGCAAACTTCTACTCCCGATGCTACTCTCTCTGTTGGCTCATCCAAAGTTGCTTCTATTGGCTCTTCAACTCACAAAGCAGCCTCTTGTAGGGGTCCTGTAACCTCTTCTCTGTCTCACATTCAGGCTGCCTCTCCAGCTACTGGGCCTTCTTCAACAGCCCTCACGCATTTTCGGACATTTGAGCTGGGCCAACCCAACTCTAGCACTGCTGCGCATCAAGTTTCTCGCTCCGTAAATTCTTCCTGTAGCAGCCATTTGCTTGAGCGTTCTAGTATAGGTGGGCCTCCTCCAGCATCTAGCCTAATCCCCATGCAGCAAGGCCTATCTGAATCTCCCCGTGCTGGACTGACTTCTCCTACTGGCTATTCCCATCAGTTCTACAACAACAATCTTCGAGAGGAACATTCCTTTGAAGATGATTCATACGTGTTGTATCCACCGAAGGAGTGGCGTTACAAGCCTTATCATGATCCCCTCTACCTTCCGTTATTGTTTAATATTAATGGGCTACTATCAATATTTCCCGACAAGCTGCATCTTCGTACCTCCGATTGGATTGAGGGGGGTGTAAGCAATACATAGTCAGCAAGCTTCACAATATCGTATCTCGGTTATATCGGACTGAAGATTGCATTAGTATTGTATTTAGAGTAGGTTATCTTTGTAAAGTTTAGCTAATATTTGTTTCCTACTTTTGTGTATAGCTTTGACTAGTTTAGGTACTCTAAATGTGTATATATTGAAAACCATGAATACAAGAAAAGTCACGTTGGGCTTTCTCATTTTATTCCCTGCACCATTCTTCTCCCCTCTATGTTGTTCTTCTCTTTCTCAATTGTATCATTTTGTCCTTTAATCCAAACAAGGCCTAAATTATGTTGATGAATTTCACACATACAACACTTTCAATACTCCCTCCGTCTCAAAAACACATGTGGATTTGGGAGTTAATTTTTGTCTCAAAATACTTACCGTTTTGCTATTTTCAGGGCTATTTTGTTGTTGTATACCAAGTGTACCCTTATTAATGATAGTGAACTACTCCCTCCGTTTCATGTGAATTGAGACAAAAAAAATGGGCACAATTATTAAGGAAAAGTAGTGAATGTGTGGTGGAAAATGAAGAGAGAGAATGAGTGGGGTAAATAGTAGTGTTGGTTGGATAAAATGAGTGGTGGAAAATGAAGAGAGAGAATTAGTGGGGTTAAATGGGTGGGGTTGGGTGAATATAAAATATTAAAAAGTTTGCCATTTTGGGCAGTCTCAATTGAGGTGAAACTGACGAAAAGGGAAATAAGTCTCAATTCACATGAAACGAAGGGAGTATGTCTTACACAACCATTTAATTGCCTAGGTAATTGGGTTACTTTAGGGGTATATGGGATTTTTTTCACATGCATTAATTGCATTTCTTAATTTGTGTGGAATGGTCTAAAACGACAAATATTTTGATACAGAAGGAGTACATCATTTGAATCAAACTACTCATAGAAGCCTACCAGAACATTAAATTAATGTTGTTAATTTCATCATGAAGGGAAAAGTAGTTTGTGTTAGAACCCAAGTTTAAACAAGAGTTTTGACAAATAATTAAGCTAAAAGACCTCTTAAAGAGTGTTCAACAAGTCTACTATCTTCATCAGTCCACTTAGTCGAGTTAGTAGACCTTATCAAGATAGCAGACCACAGTCTATAGGACATACCATGCCAACTCAGATTTTTAGTCAAAGTCAAACCTGACTTAACACTATTCACAAGCACTATTTAAGTCAAAGATAATAGACTGACAAGTATCAAAAACCAAGATGCTCAAGACCGTTGGAGATAACGGATACTTACCAAAGATCTATAAAAGGAGCACTCCAGTTACTGAAATACACACCTCGTATATACATCTCTCTGCCATTCAAAACATTCATATAAGCTTTTAAGCAAATATTGTAAAAGCACACTTAATCATATAAATTTGTGCTGATAGAGAAAATAGAGATCTCACATAGCTAACAAGAGCCACTCAGATATCACCAAAACTTCACATTTGTGAATCCTTTTTCTTTTCGGTGCTTTGCAACAAGCACAACTTAGTTAGTGAGTCTAATTAAGTTGGAAAATTATGAGGGAAAAATTTTTCTTGCAATTTATTGTAATTACTTGACGAAGAATTATAGTGGATTTCTCTTCACTATTGAGGACAGTGAGGCATGGATGTAGAGGACAGTGAGGAATGGATGTAGGATAGTTACTTTACTCCGAACCACGTTATATCGTTGTGTTTGTTCTTCTCCCTTATACACTTTTTACACACACATCACACTTACAACTTCTCTTTACATTTCTCCTTTTTACTTATTATAATTCCGCTGCAAAACTCAACATAGACACACTCCACAAGATAGTCGACCTACCTATCAAGGATAGTAGACCTCTTGTGAACTAATAGTTAAATTTATTTAAGTGCAACAGTTACAACAGGTCCTTCCAGTTTGGCTAACTAATTTGTGGGCTTAATGCAGACTATAACTTCCACCTCTAAATCCCCACCATGCTCGAGTTTGGCCTTTTCTTCTCCATTCTCTAAATCAATGTCAACGTCTTTCTTGGTGTCCTTGTATATGAAATACAGTATCATTTGCGCTACTCCGAGTAAAAATCCCATAACATTTGGTACCTGCATTAAAGTTGATTATAGACAATGAAACAAAGATAAAAGATATGTAGAATCATACTTTTCATAATTCAAAAATACTAGAATGAAATTCAAATTTCAGAGTTTCCAACTGAAAGAATTAATGTTTGTGATCCACACTCACTGCTATGTAGAAATCCTTTACAAAGAAGCCATAGAAGAACCACATGGTAGCACAGAGAGTGAGAAAAAATGACAGCCCGAATGGCATGTACTCAACGCTCTTCGTTCGTATCACTTTTCTCTGCACAAACAAGAACGATGGCTTTCATCAACTTCCTCTCATTGGGAGTGAATTAATCACTCGTGAAATTTATACAATTATACATTTTTTTAACTTCGATAGAAATTATACATGAGCAATGCTAGGGGCACAAAATAAGCTCACAAAAATCTTACTCACACAATGTGGTGGCGATATTTTATTGGTTGTATCGATAATGGACCCGCCACACTCTACTTAAAAACACCAATAAAATCATTACACCTAGGATTGTGTGAGCAAGATTTTGTGATTTTTTTGTGCCCCTAGTATTATTCAATTATACATATATTTGTGTGTATATATGTGTGTGTGTGTATTTATGTATGTACTGTATATACCATGATGCTTAGAGGAGCGGCAAAAACAGCTAGACTGATAACTGCACACATCCATCCTACAAGTTGAACTCTCTGGGGACCCTTTACCAAGTAGAGGGAGAGTAGCATGACCAAGCAAAGTCCACCCACATCGAACAATAGTATCAACCCCAGTGTAGAAATCTGCATGTTCATGTTCTGTCATCGTTCTTATTTCTATGTATTTAATTATTCATTTTTTTTTCAGACATAGTTTATTTCCACAGTAAGGGGGAGAGAGTTTGACCTTATTTTTCATGGGGGCGTAGATGATGTAGAGGGAGAGATAAATTAGTTCGATAAAACATCCAAATCCATTAATACTGACAATCATGTATGCATTTGTCTTGAGAAACGCATAATACAGCAGCAAAGCTGCACTGAAGAGAGCTACCAGATATGGTATAGACTGATACCCTTCTGAAGATTTCTTTTTGTATATCTTGTAAAATGTTGGCCTGGGAGAGATGAGATAACTAATATATTACTCTTATCAAGTTAGAAAACACGAATATTATCTTGATTAAAAGAACAAAAAAGAAATATATAACTAGACTAATGTTCAAGTAAAATGGGGATTAGTTGCTTACACTGGAGCCAGGAACACCAGGAATGACACAATATTACCTGGTGCACAAAAATATATGAAAAACTATATCATAAAGAGAACAATAGTCGAAGAAACAAGCTAAAATTAGGTACCATGGAACATATCTGAAATGGAATAACTCTGTTTTTTTGTGAACGTTTACAAGAATTTTCCTTGGTTTTGTCGCGTGTTAAACAATTTTGATAGACAATTTCTCATTTTCTTGACAGCAAACATTACAGGGAATGGGTCCGAAAACAAATTTAAATTACAAGGGTGAGAACATGGTGGAGATTGTTGAAGAGAAATGTTCATACCTAAGATTCCGAATATGAAAGCCAAGAGATGAGCACTTGGAAATGCCATTGACTCAACACGCGTGGTAAAAGAAATTTTTTGTCGTGTTCTCTTTAGCTTTAGCAAGATATGTAGGAGTGATGAAACGCTTCATACAATCTTCATAAATATATAGCTTGCGGAAATGACAGTCCGGCAGCTGATAGATAGGTTCTTATGGATGTGTGGCAGCCAGAGGAAAACCTATGATCCTTGGCTTCATCTTAAAATTATTTCAGATGAAGCCAACTAATTAATGGCTACACGACTAGTTGTATTTATTCTGTTTAAAGGCATAGTATATTTATTCTGAACTAGAAACTTGTACATACGGGTGTATAATGATTTTTAGTTGACACTGGTTATTTTTGTATAATTATAACTATTATGATACTCCCACTGTCCCTAAATGATTCATCTTCAAGAAACTTTTGTCTCAAAATGAATGTATTTTTTCAAAATAACTGTCTCTAAATGTTTTTTATCTAATTTTTTTCACTAGTCTCTTTTTACTTGTAAAACTAAATGATTAGAAAGTGAATTACAAGAATATTTATGAATCTTTGCTATTAAATTGCATAAAAATTAGATATTTTTATATGTCCCTAAAAGAATGAAATTTCGATATTCATTTAGAGACAGAGGGAGTACAATGTGTTGGAACAATTCTTTATATCCCCTGAATGCCACGCTCATTTAAGAATAAGATTGAGGAAAAAGATGAAGGCGGAAGCGTAATAATACCTGTTGAATCCATTACAGATTTGTAGGGAGAATAAGAAGAAGAAGAAGAAGAAGAATTAAGGGGACGGAGTTCTTCTAAATGATTGTGCCTTTTCTCTCTAATGTCTCTAGCAATATGAAGATTATTTAGGAGAGAAAATAAATGAATGGAGTGATTTCTAGGGTTGATGGAGAACCCTTTATATATGAAACCAAAAGGCACCTCATTTAGGGACTACACCCTTTCAACATTTAGTGATGTTAAATTACCACTTTGCCCATAAAAAATAGGTAATATTACATCCAGGAATTCTACACATTATATTAATTCACTACACTTTATATTATAGGTATGATTTCATGTATGGAATTACTAAATGACTTGTGTTGCAAGCCATGTTCTTACAATCTCCCACTTGGGTTGCAAAACAAAGTCTTTCCTTTAAAACCATAAATATAACACAAATGACAACCCTTATGTGCGCACTTTATTGTCTTCTATAACAATCTCGTCCATTAGTCATCCAAGTATAAGGACTAAAGGGGCAGTCGTTGTAATTGATTCGCAACTAAACCCACAGTAATCACGTATACAAATCCAACTAAATGACATAGATCAAAAGTGTAGATGTGTAGCATGGAATAATGAATATATACATATTCTTCCAACTAGTCCAACTTAACCAAATGAGATCAAAACTTTAAATAAGAGAACAATTAATGAAATAACAATACAAACTCCCACTATATTAAATGTTATCAAAATTGTTACACCCATATGAGCAACATGCTCGTGAAACACTGAAGATGATAACGCTTTCATAAATGGATCCTCTAAAATGGAGTTTGTTTCTATATGTTGTATTTCTATTTGTTCATTTTCCTTTACAACAAGAAACTTAATGTCTATATCCTTCAGACTTTGATGAACTCTTGTTGCTATAAGACTACCGTCCGATTGTCACCATAAAACTTAAGCGGTCTTTCGACACTTATTGACAATTCGCAGTCCTTTTAATAAACTTATACAGCCATATAATTTAACTAATGTCGGAATACCTAATGATCTCAAGATGATCCGACTTTAAAATATAGGCAAGTAGTTCTTTAGTGTTTTGTAAATACTTTTATCATTCTTTTGGCTGCTACTTAATGTTCTCTCCCGGATTGCTTTGGTATTGACCAAGCATTCCAACATTAAATGTAAGACTTACGCATACATTAAGCTTCTTACTGCTGATGCAAAGAGGGATATTTTCTATTTACTTGGATTCATAAATAACTTTAGGACACTGTTTGAGACTAAGCATGTCTCCTTTAAAATTAGGGGTGTTAAGTGGTTTATAGTTTTGCATGCTATACCTTTTGTAATACCTTTTCTATATAGGCCTTATGTGATAATCCCAAAATACTCCGTGAATACTCACAGTGAACTTGGATTCCTAATACAAAAAGATGCTTCACCAAGAATTTTCATTCCAAAGAAATTTCTTAGTTTCCTTATTAAGGTTTAAAACATTGCTAGCAAGCAAATATTACCCACATATAAGACCAAAATTATAATTCTTACTCCCACTGAACTTATGGTATGCACAATATTTATCAAGATTCATTTTAAAACCAAATGAAAGAATAACTTGATTAATCTTTAAATACCATTAATGAGAAGTTTGCTTTAAGTCATAAATGAATTTCTCCATATAGATAGTTTCCTCAATGTCTCCATTAAGAAAAGTTCTCTTAATATCCATTTGATGAAGCTTAAGACATAAATTGCTACTAGTGCCATAATGATTTTAAAAGAGTTTTTAGAAGATACCGGAAAATGTTTCTTTCTTGATAATTAATGCCTTTCTTATGAGTTGAAAATTCTTTAGCAACTAGATGGGTCTTTATATCTTTCAACATTACTTTTGTGAATCCTTTTAGGTCTTAGAGACCCATTATAGGTTTTACATCTTTAGGTAATGTAAAAGATCCCAAAAGTTGTTATCTTTCAAAGATTTCAACTCTTTATATATGGTATTAATCTACTTATGAGAATTAGGACTATTAATGGCTTTATGGTAGATGAATGGCTCATCTCCCACTAAACCTATGTGTCCTTAATTTCTCGGTAAGATACATCTCATAATTATCCGGTATTGCAATCCTTCTTACTCTATTGTATCTCTTTAAGGGCATCGGTTCTTACTAATTCTGAGGTTGTTGAATTTCCTTCTTATGATCAACATTTTCATGTTGTTCAATATTTATAGGGAAACCATATTTATTTTGAATTGTATGTTCTTCTTGAATATCAAGTACAAAATTTGAAATCCAATTGGAACTTATGGAAGAGGTGAAGAAATGGATGCCTCTTCTTTTCCAAATTCAAAATATTACTCCTAATCTCCCACTAAATTCAACATCCTCAAAGAACCTAGCTTTTCTCGTTTCAAAATGTTCAAATTTTCGGGTTGTAAAATTTATATATCCCCTAGATCTCTCGGCTTACCTCATGAATAACTACTAACAATCTTATGTCTAACTTGCCCTTAGTAGACTTATAAGGTCTACCCTTATGTTAGACAACCCCATAAATGAAGTTGATTTAAGGATGTGTTCCTTATTCGTCCCAAAATCATAAAGGGTTTTTATTAGTAGCTTAGAGGGAGCTTTAATATGAATAAGGGTTGCGGTTTTAATGTATCGCCCATAATGAGTGAGGTAAAAGAAGCACAAAACATGCTTATTACCATTTCCTTAAGGATTTTATCATGTCTCTTGTGTACATCATTCATGCTAGGCGTACCCGGCTTAATGTAGATGGAGACAATCCCACACTCTTCAAAATAGCGAGTAAAAAGGACCTAGACGTTGTAACGACCCCAAAATCCGTTTTATTTATTTTAATCTTTATTTTATATTTTGATAATTTTAATTTAAAATTTTGTGTGTATTTTATGTGTTGCATCATTTTATATGAATTTGCACATATTATATGATTATTTGTGTTAGTTAAAATGTTAGTAGTAAAGCTTATTAGGGGAGTTAAGTGTTAGTGGGAAAATTGTGGGTCTTTAGTGGAATTATAAGTTAGGGGCCAAAATGTTGAATTTAAAAGTGCAATGAGTTATGTGTAAAAATGGGGTAAGAGTAGTTGATGATATCTTCTTCACTTCCCCTCCCCTGCGTTGTACCTTACCCTCTCATCACTTTCTCAAAAACTCAATTCCTCCATTGTTGAAGAAAGATAGCTAAGGTAAGGGTTTGGTCTTATTAATTTCCTTCTTTTAATTTACTACTCCATTTTCAAATCTAATTACATATAAATGTTCAGGGTGTTGAATAGATTCTTCCTACCGATCCATATTATTTTTCTTGACATCTTTTCTGGAAAATAAGTAAGTTACTAATCCCCCTTTAAATGTTTAAAATGGTCATAAGTATGCTTTATATGCTTTATATGTGATAAAACAATGTTTTGGTATGTTTTGTTTATACTTGAAATTTGGGACAAAAGGGAGTAGTATGAAATGGTTATTGTTGGTGTTGGTATTGTTCTTAGGCTAAGGTTTAGCCTTTGTGTAAGTTGAAATGTTAAAGTGTTGCAAGTCTTGGTAATTTTGGGTTGTGAAACAAAAGGAGTGAAATTTGGTTTAGTTTTTAGGCCTACCGGGTGATGTGGGCGGCCGCCCAAAAATGGGCGTGCGGCCGCACATCTATCTGAAGTGTTTTGTTCTTGGGACAGAGCATTTTGGGCGGCCGCACAGCCCAGTTTGGGCGACCACCCAGTTGTCTGAAAAAGTTTGGAGTTTTCAAATCCAAGGGATTTAGAGGTCAATCTTGGTCTAGTTTTTGGGTAGTGTCCTAAAGTACTTAGATGGTTGAAGTGGATCACTAAAGTGGTAGAATTGATTCCTTTGTGGACACAAGTGTTGTGAAATGTTAGTGATTGATTATGTGAACATTGTTGAGCACTTTGTGATGTGTTGAATGATTCATCTTCTTGATGTGTTTGGCATGGTTCCCTACATTGGAATCATTGTCCCTGGTTGTTGTTTAAGCAAGTATTTCTATGTGGTGCTTGCGTGTAAAGTCCAGCTGGTACTTTTGTGTGTGTTGGGCAGTGATAGGGATTATAATGGTCTCTCGAGCCAAGTACATTATAAGGCTCCTATCATTGGTTTCCCATTTTTAACCCCCTTCCTTAGGCCAAAGGTTGGGCACTTTGGGTTATGACTTTGTGTCATTTTCCCCCCGTTGTTGTTGTTGTTGTTGTTGTTTGGTTCCGGAACCCGTTTCAGCTCTTCGATGCTGCTCAGTTGATGCCTCTCAGATGGCTATGGTTTGGTTTGAGAACCTTGGCTCAGTATCCATGTATGAGTGTTCATTTCCGCTTTATGTGTTGCATGATGAGTTGGTCGTTATTTCCAACCGGTATGGGACGGTTGGCGATAGGGAGCCGCTCATATTATGTGCTATGTGCTATATGATCATTTGTGGCATTGTTCTTTTATGTTTATCATATGAGCATGTAATGTAGTTGCATTTTAGTAACTTACTGAGATTTATTCTCACCCTTTATTTGTTTACCGTTTTAGATAAGAAGGAGCCCAGGGGATAGTTCACACACACTGGGAGGACGTCGAGGAGATCTTTGGGTAAGACATTTTGGGAAATGTTTGTGTAAGTAAAGGATACATTATGTAAATGTAATACCTTTTGGGTAGTGTACCCGTAACTTGGTTTGTATCATCTCTTTTGGTAGATGTTTGTGTTGTAAATAAGTAAGTAAGTGAAGTGTGTAGCCAAGTGGCTTAGAATTTGGTTGTGAAAGTTGTTTTGTGACTTGAAGTCATGTTTTAGTATCGAGTTGGTTGTGTGAACCTTTTTATAGAAAGTATATTTCGAAAAATTTTCCTAAAAATGTTTTATGACGTCTTCCGTGCGTGTCCCGGACGTGGGGCCAAGTAGGACCACGGGTCGGGGCGCGACAGTTGGTATCAGAGCTAGGTTGTAGATGGTCTAGAATGACTAAGTGACCTAGGAGGGTAGTTGAGTATGGAGTGAGTAACGTTGAGTGGTTTATGCAGGTACTCAGTAAGAATGCCTGAACATGAGGGTGAACAGTCTGGTACTGCAGGCCAGGGTAATGTAAGGGAAGAGGCTCGAGCTATGTTTCAAGGGATGTTCGAGGCCGCAATGAAAACCATCCATGATCAGAGGCAAGGAGGAGAGCATGCACCTCCGAGGTATGGTCTAGAACAGTTTTTGAAGATGAAACCAACCGGCTATGATGGTGAACCAGATGTAACCAAAGTTGAGAGATGGATTGAATCCATGGAGAAGATATTTGATGTTTTAGTATGTACTGAAGAAGATCGAGTTAGGTTTGCTACCTACAAGTTGAGTGGAGCTGCGGAGTACTGGTGGAGAACATTGAAGGTTAGTTGGGATGAAGCTCATGTACCTTATACTTGGGCAAATTTTCTGAGGAAGTTTAAGGAACATTTTATTCCAAGGGTGGATCAAGACCGGAAGGAAGTGGAATTTCTTAGCTTGGAACAGAATACAATGTCGGTGGCTCAGTATGCAGCCAAGTTCACGGAGCTATCGAGGTATTGTACCCATTTGATTGCAACCGAGGAGAGGAAAGCAACAAGGTTTGTGAAAGGGTTAAAAACAGTGATCCGAACTCAATTGGTGTCCCACAAGCTACAAGAATTTCAAGATGCAGTTGATAGAGCTTATCAAGTGGAGCACGACATTGAAGAACATAAGAGGAAGGTGGAATTAACAAGTGCTGGAAGGCAAGGTAGACCACAACCGCAAAGGAATGATAATCGTGGAGGACAAGGGACTTCAACCCCATTTAGAGGACAACCACAAGGGCAACCGAGTGTTAGAATCAAAGTAATTTCTCCGGGGGTCAAAGCAAGAGGGTTTGTAATTATTGTCAGAGGGAAGGGCACAGTGAGGAGCGGTGTTGGAAGAAACAAGGAAAGTGTTTGAACTGTGGGCAACTTGGCCATTTTCAAAGAAATTGCCCGAGATTGGGAAGTCAACCATCGGGGAGTGGTGTTGGATCGTCTCAGGGTCAGAAAAGGGACGCCTCAGGAAAACCAAAGGTTCAAGGTCGTGTATTTGCAATCAATCAACAACAAGCCTCGGATGCTTCCACCGTAATTGGAGGTATAATTTCTATGTACAGTTTGAGGGCACGTGCACTTATAGACCCCGGCTCATCGTATTCATATGTTTCTGTGTCTTTTGCATCTCGATTGCATTCTTCCTTTGAGTCTTTGCCTTATGTGCTAGAAGTGTTGACTCCTATGGGAAATTGTTTGATAGCTGACAAGGTGTTGCGTGATTGTGATGTGCATATTAGTGAGCATGTTTTACTTGCTAATCTAGTTATTTTTCCATTGCAAGACTTTCATGTTATTTTGGGTATGGATTGGTTAAGTAAATATCATGCCTCTGTTGATTGTTTTAAGAAAGTGGTTACGTTTTCTATCCCTAGTGTGCCTGTGTTTACTTTTGAGGCAACTTCTTTGGGTAAGGGAATTCGTATTATTTCTTATGTGAAAGGTAGGAGGCTATTGCATCGTGGTTGCGTGGGGTATTTGGCTTGTGTTTTGGATACTACTAAAAAGTCTCCTAAAGTAGAAGATGTGAATGTTGTTAAAGAGTTTTGTGATGTGTTCTCTCCTGAATATTCTATGCCTCCCGATAGAGAGATCGAGTTTGGTATTGACTTGATTCCAGGTACTACCCCCATATCTGAAGCACCTTATAGAATGGCTCCAGCTGAACTGAAAGAATTGAAGGTGCAATTGCAAGAGTTACTTGATCGGGGATTCATCCGTCCTAGTGTATCACCGTGGGGAGCTCCTGTATTGTTTGTCAAGAAGAAAGATGGGTCTTTGAGACTGTGCATCGACTACAGGAAGCTGAATCAGGTAACTGTAAAGAATAAATATCCTCTACCTCATATTGATGACTTGTTTGATCAACTCCAAGGGTCAGTCGTCTTTTCAAAGCTTGACTTGAGGAGTGGATATCATCAGTTAAAGATCCGTTCTGAGGATATTTCTAAGACTGCTTTCCGTAGTAGGTATGGTCATTACGAGTTTCTTGTTATGCCTTTCGGGTTGACTAATGCTCCGGCTGTTTTCATGGATATGATGAATCGGGTTTTCAAGCCTTATCTTGACACCTTCGTGGTTGTGTTTATTGACGATATTCTTGTGTATTCCAAGTCTAAGGAGGAGCACGAGCAACACTTGCGAATGGTTTTATCTGTTCTTCGTGAGAAGCAACTGTTTGCGAAATTCAGTAAGTGTGCTTTTTGGCTCGAGGAAGTATCTTTTCTGGGGCACGTGGTTTCTAATAGAGGAATATTAGTAGATCCTTCCAAGATTGAAGCTATTGTGAATTGGAAGAGGCCTGAATCAGTTACGGAGATTCGAAGTTTCTTGGGTCTAGCCGGGTATTATAGAAGATTTATCGAGGGGTTTTCTAAAATTGCTACTCCATTGACTCAGTTGACTCGAAAGAATGTTCCGTATGTGTGGGATGGCAAGTGTCAAGCTAGCTTTGAAGAGTTGAAGAAGAGATTGACTACAGCTCCTATCCTTGCGCTTCCTAATGGCAATGATGATTTGGTAATTTATAGCGATGCTTCTAAAGAAGGCCTCGGGTGTGTGTTAATGCAAAATGGAAGGGTGATTGCGTATGCTTCAAGAAAGTTGACTCCGAGTGAGCAGAATTATCCTACCCATGACATGGAGTTAGCTGCGATTGTTTTTGCGTTGCACAAGTGGAAACACTATCTGTACGGAGCCAAATTTGAGATTTTTACCGATCATCAAAGTTTGAAGTACCTTTTCTCCCAAAAAGAGTTGAATAACAGGCAAAGAAGATGGATGGAGCTATTGAAGGATTATGATTGTACTATCTCTTATCACCCGGGTAAAGCAAATGTGGTAGCTGATGCCATTAGCCGGAAATCTTTTATGGCTTCATTGATGGTCCGTGAATGGAAGATGTTAGAGGACGCTCGAGATTGGGATCCTTGTGAGTCAAAGCATGGGGCTATTTTTGCGAGTATTCAAGTATTACCAGGTTTGATTCAACAAATAAAGGAAGCTCAGAAGGATGATCCGGAGTTGGTGAAAATCGTGGATAAAATCGAAGATGGCAAATATGAGGATTTCTCTCTCAATTCTGAAGGAGTGTTAACTTTTAGAGGTCGGTTATGTGTGCCTTGCGTGGATGAGATTAAACGCCAAGTTCTTGATGAGGGCCACAAGTCGAGGTATACTATTCATCCCGGGAGTACGAAAATGTATCAGAATTTGAAGCAACACTTTTGGTGGAATAATATGAAGAGAGAGATAGCGGATTATGTATCTAAATGTTTGACATGTCAACAAGTGAAAGCTGAACATCAAAGGCCTGCGGGGTTACTTCAACCGTTAGAGATTCCGGAATGGAAGTGGGAACATGTTACTATGGATTTCGTGACGGGATTACCTCGCACTCGAAGAAGGTTTGATGCAGTTTGGGTGGTTGTGGATAGATTGACCAAGTCTTCTCATTTTCTACCTATTGAGATTAGTTACTCGATGGAGAGGCTTGCAACCTTGTATATAAATGAGATTGTGAGATTGCACGGTGTTCCGGTGAGTATTGTGTCTGATCGTGACCCCAGATTTACATCTCGGTTTTGGCAAGCATTTCAGAAGGCTTTGGGTTCAGAGTTGAAGTTCAGTACAGCTTTTCATCCCCAGACAGATGGGCAGTCAGAGAGGACTATTCAGATTCTCGAGGATATGTTGCGAGCTTGCTCAGTTGATTTTTCAGATTCTTGGGATTCTCATTTACCTCTCATGGAATTTGCCTATAATAACAGTTTTCAGTCAAGTATTGGGATGGCTCCGTATGAAGCTTTGTATGGAAGGAAATGTCGGTCTCCAATTTGTTGGGATGAAGTGGGAGAAGCAAAAATTTGGGGTATTGATATGGTGAACAAGTCAGTTGAGGAGGTTAAGCTTATCCGAGATCGTTTGAGTACCGCTCAGAGTAGACAGAAAAGTTATGCCGATCACCGGAGGCGAGATCTCGAGTTTGAAAAATGGGACTTTGTGTTTTTGAAAGTTTCACCTAAAGTGGGGATTCGAAGGTACGGGAAGAAAGGAAAGCTGGCACCGAGGTATATTGGCCCATTCGAGATTTTGAGTAGAGTTGGTGATAGAGCGTATCGTCTTGCGTTACCTCATTCTCTTGACAAGATCCATAATGTTTTTCATGTCTCGATGCTTAGGAAGTATGTGTATGATCCTTCTCATGTCTTGTCCGAGGTTCCCGAGGATATTGAACCGAGTATGTCTTATGAGGAGCATCCGGTCCGAGTTATTGATTCAAAAGTTCAAGAGTTGCGAACTAAGAGTATTCCCCTTGTTCGAGTGGTATGGAGGAATCATAGCGTGGAAGAGTCGACTTGGGAGCTTCGGGAGGAGATCGAGAGGAAGTACCCTTGGTTGTTTGAGGGTTGAGGTAAGCACTCCTAAAATTCGGGTCGAATTTTCTTTAAGGAGGAGTGAGTGTAACGACCCCAAAATCCGTTTTATTTATTTTAATCTTTATTTTATATTTTGATAATTTTAATTTAAAATTTTGTGTGTATTTTATGTGTTGCATCATTTTATATGAATTTGCACATATTATATGATTATTTGTGTTAGTTAAAATGTTAGTAGTAAATCTTATTAGGGGAGTTAAGTGTTAGTGGGAAAATTGTGGGTCTTTAGTGGAATTATAAGTTAGGGGCCAAAATGTTGAATTTAAAAGTGCAATGAGTTATGTGTAAAAATGGGGTAAGAGTAGTTGATGATATCTTCTTCACTTCCCCTCCCCTGCGTTGTACCTTACCCTCTCATCACTTTCTTAAAAACTCAATTCCTCCATTGTTGAAGAAAGATAGCTAAGGTAAGGGTTTGGTCTTATTAATTTTCCTTCTTTTAATTTACTACTCCATTTTCAAATCTAATTACATATAAATGTTCAGGGTGTTGAATAGATTCTTCCTACCGATCCATATTATTTTTCTTGACATCTTTTCCGGAAAATAAGTAAGTTACTAATCCCCCTTTAAATGTTAAAATGGTCATAAGTATGCTTTATATGCTTTATATGTGATAAAACAATGTTTTGGTATGTTTTGTTTATACTTGAAATTTGGGACAAAAGGGAGTAGTATGAAATGGTTATTGTTGGTGTTGGTATTGTTCTTAGGCTAAGGTTTAGCCTTTGTGTAAGTTGAAATGTTAAAGTGTTGCAAGTCTTGGTAATTTTGGGTTGTGAAACAAAAGGAGTGAAATTTGGTTTAGTTTTTAGGCCTACCGGGTGATGTGGGCGGCCGCCCAAAAATGGGCGTGCGGCCGCACATCTATCTGAAGGGTTTTGTTCTTGGGACAGAGCATTTTGGGCGGCCGCACAGCCCAGTTTGGGCGACCGCCCAGTTGTCTGAAAAAGTTTGGAGTTTTCAAATCCAAGGGATTTAGAGGTCAATCTTGGTCTAGTTTTTGGGTAGTGTCCTAAAGTACTTAGATGGTTGAAGTGGATCACTAAAGTGGTAGAATTGGTTCCTTTGTGGACACAAGTGTTGTGAAATGTTAGTGATTGATTATGTGAACATTGTTGAGCACTTTGTGATGTGTTGAATGATTCATCTTCTTGATGTGTTTGGCATGGTTCCCTACATTGGAATCATTGTCCCTGGTTGTTGTTTAAGCAAGTATTTCTATGTGGTGCTTGCGTGTAAAGTCCAGCTGGTACTTTTGTGTGTGTTGGGCAGTGATAGGGATTATAATGGTCTCTCGAGCCAAGTACATTATAAGGCTCCTATCATTGGTTTCCCATTTTTAACCCCCTTCCTTAGGCCAAAGGTTGGGCACTTTGGGTTATGACTTTGTGTCATTTTCCCCCGTTGTTGTTGTTGTTGTTTGGTTCCGGAACCCGTTTCAGCTCTTCGATGCTGCTCAGTTGATGCCTCTCAGATGGCTATGGTTTGGTTTGAGAACCTTGGCTCAGTATCCATGTATGAGTGTTCATTTCCGCTTTATGTGTTGCATGATGAGTTGGTCGTTATTTCCAACCGGTATGGGACGGTTGGCGATAGGGAGCCGCTCATATTATGTGCTATGTGCTATATGATCATTTGTGGCATTTTTCCTTTATGTTTATCATATGAGCATGTAATGTAGTTGCATTTTAGTAACTTACTGAGATTTATTCTCACCCTTTATTTGTTTACCGTTTTTGATAAGAAGGAGCCCAGGGGATAGTTCACACACACTGGGAGGACGTCGAGGAGATCTTTGGGTAAGACATTTTGGGAAATGTTTGTGTAAGTAAAGGATACATTATGTAAATGTAATACTTTTTGGGTAGTGTACCCGTAACTTGGTTTGTATCATCTCTTTTGGTAGATGTTTGTGTTGTAAATAAGTAAGTAAGTGAAGTGTGTAGCCAAGTGACTTAGAATTTGGTTGTGAAAGTTGTTTTGTGACTTGAAGTCATGTTTTAGTATCGAGTTGGTTGTGTGAACCTTTTTATAGAAAGTATATTTCGAAAAATTTTCCTAAAAATGTTTTATGACGTCTTCCGTGCGTGTCCCGGACGTGGGGCCAAGTAGGACCACGGGTCGGGGCGCGACAGACGTTGTTCCCTTTAACAATCATTCCAACCATGATATACTCTATCATGATTGGACCTAATGTTCTTAATAGTCTTTCAAAGTTCAATTCCAACTTTGACCTCATAAGACTTGAAAACGTCCATAACTTGAGTCTTTGCATGAAGTAATAAATGCATCCATATTGAGAGTAGTCATTTATAAACGTAATAACTATTGTTGACCTTTCCACGAAGGAATAATGAATGGCCCACAATGTTCATATGTATTAGTTTTAACGACACTTGATACTCTCGATAATACTATTCTTTTAATGTTTGTAAATTTCCTTTAAGGCATTTAATGCAAAAGTATTTTCCAAAATATCAAGTTTGTTTAAGATTTTCTTTAACATAAGCTTATCAATTTTCCTCTTGGAAATATGACCCAAATGCCTATGCCTTAATGAAAATTAAAATAAAATTTACTTGATAACTTTTGCTTTCTAGTTTTGGTTTCATTATTAAGGGACACATTTATTGTTTGAATAATGTCAAGTGAAGAAAGAATACTTGACAAAGTACTAGTGCCAACAACCTTTGGAATTAAAATAGAGATCACACTTATTATTAATGAACAAGAGTGACCTTCCTTGCCCAATATTGTGATAAATATCATAATTCCATTTAAATGATGGTACAATAAATATATTATTTAATACAAAATAATAATTAGTACTTAACAATAATTTAAATGATCCTTATGCCTATAACTCAACCGGATTCCTAGTTTCCATATAGATGAATTTCTTCATCTTTACTAGGTCTTCGGTAATTTAGGCAATTCTACTTCAACATCCTTATGTGATTGGTTGCACCAAAATCCAATCACCATGTAAATGTAGGAACTGAAACCAAATTAGCCTTAATACAATACAAACAAGACCAAATGATATACCTCTCACGCTAAGCGTGAGACTTAGGATAATCGAACTTCATGTTAGTAAGGTCCTTGCAAAAGAAACACTTATTTTCTTTAAGATCATGAGATAATCCCTTAAGCTTCTTTTTACTTGCAATCACAGTTTCTTTCCCTCTTCTCTTGTCCCATGAGAAAAGGTAGATGCTAAATGAGTACCTTTAGTTCTAAATTATTCTTAACTTATCTTCTTCTTGTGTCATAAGTGAAAGTAATTCATTAATATTTCACTTGTCCTTTTGACATTGATAGGTCACTTCAAAGCAACCAAACCAAGGAAGAAAGATTAAAACTAAATGCACAAGAATATCATCCGATATCCTTAACTTAAGTGCCTTTTCGTTTCGACAATAGATGAACTATTTCTAAAATGTACTCCCTTAAATTCCCGGTACCCTTTATACCTTATGGAAACAAGTTTCCTCAGGGGTATCAAGGAATATTTGTAGCATCAATATCCTCGGAGACACCGTCCAAAAGGTCTCCGGGACAATATTCTTTATGATCATTAGGCTTACACGGTTAAAGCGTGTCACTTCTCAGCACTCAAGCAATAAGAAGAGAAACGGATCCCTTATGCGAGTTCTATATAGCCCAAGATTATAATTATTTGTTTTCCAAGTTTTATAATTAGTCCCACATTGCAACGGTACTCATAGCAGTAATTACAGATGAAGCAATAAACAAATTTGTTGGAATTTTGAGAACAAGAATGAATACAAAACATAAATAAGAAACTACACAATAAATAATGATTAATTATATCAATGAAATCCATCAACAAGACAATCAACATGACATCAAAACTAATCTTTGGATTGCGAGTTGACTCATAAATGATTGCCTTAGGCAACAAGTAATTTGAGCTTATATTTTAATAAATACTTAATCTTCCTTTGGGCCGACATAAGTACCTAAGAAAATAACCTAATGTTTATTTTACTTGTTACCACATGAATGCCCAAGTTTAGTCAAATGTCAAGATCTTCTTTGGAAAATTCAAGCCATTCACATATCAACTTAAACATCCAACACTTTACAATTTTAGGGTTTAAATAACGTAAATCACTTAGGCGACAATATTATTTAAACAATGAATAAAATTGTCAAAGCATATAATTAATCAAGGACTTTAAGGTTTGAAAATAATTATGGTTTTGTTCAAAAGGGGAAACAAAATTGTGCAACATCTTGAAAAAGGCAAAAATCCTGTGAATATGCGCGACCGGGCAATGCCTAATACCCGACCGGGCAACATACAATGCCCGACCGGGCGGAACCGAAGACCCGACCGGGCAAACACATTTAGTCCAACCGGGTCTTTTCTTGAGGTCCGACCGGGCAGAACATAAGACCCGACCGGGCGGAACATAATACCCGACCAGGCTAAAGCCACCGTTTCATGCATTTTTGCTGTACTTTTTCCATATTTTGTTCCAAAAGGCATGAATAACAAGTAGATCCACATGGTATGTACTTAAAACATAAAACCATGTTATTTAGGATAATCTTGCTTTTAAAATTAATGGAATCAAGTAAGTAGATCCACATGGTATGTACTTAAAACATAAAACCATGTTATGAAGGGATAGTCTAACTTGAACCATTTTAATTTAATAAACAAAATACTTTCAAACCATTTTCTGAATTTTAGATGATGATTATCAGTACTCTATGAAAAAATTAGAGTCCCTAATCAACATTAAAACTTAATGATTCAACAGGGAAAATAAATCAAACTGAAAGTACAAAACTTTCCCAAAGAAGAACCCAAACTTAAACCAAAATGAACGGGGCTCTGATACCAATTGTTGGAACAATTCTTTATATCCCCTGAATGCCACGCTCATTTAAGAATAAGATTGAGGAAAAAGATGAAGGCGGAAGCGAAATAATACCTGTTGAATCCATTATAGATGTTGTAGGGAGAATAAGAAGAAGAAGAAGAAGAATTAAGGGGACGGAGTTCTTCTAAATGATTGTGCCTTTTCTCTCTAATGTCTCTAGCAATATGAAGATTATTTAGGAGAGAAAATAAATGAATGTAGTGATTTCTAGGGTTGATGGAGAACCCTTTATATATGAAACCAAAAGACACCTCATTTAGGGACTACACCCTTTCAACCTTTAGTGATGTTAAATTACCACTTTGCCCATCAAAAATAGGTAATATTACATCCAGAAATTCTACACATTATATTAATTCACTACACTTTATATTATAGGTATGATTTCATGTATGAAATTACTAAATGACTTGTGTTGCAAGCCATGTTCTTACACAACGTTTTCTTACTTCCTGATGAGCATGCTGTGGCTTAGCTGCATCGCCTTGATTTGATGTGTCTAAGGGCGATCCGGGTGGTTCTATGCAGTTGTACTCACAGATTCGATGTTTGACTTTTATAGTAAAATGAGTTACCCCTCAGGGCCCAAATTCGTGTCCAAGGCTCAAACCTAGGCACATGCAGCATATGATATGTTTTCTGTTTGGGGCGGTTTGGACCGCATATCATCTAATGCTTTCATTTGGGTTACTTATTAGTCAACATCACCTCGTCTGAAACGGTTAGGACTTAAAAGACAAACTCACGTAGGTGATATAGAAAGTCAACTGGCATTTAAGTTTTAAGTTTACATGTGACCTAGTACAAAACAGATTTCTGATTTAACAAACCTACCAAATCATACGTCTGATTCAATGTGTGGAAAGAATGGTATGTGAACAGTGGTGGAGCCAGAATTTTCTTCAAGAGGGCAAGTTTATTTAAAAAAAAAAATCACTAATAAAAGGGTGCAAATAAATAATGACTAAAACTTCCGTGCGGATGGTGATACCCGTCTCATCCATGAGACGGGTCGGTTTTCGACCCGCCCGCCCGACCCACTGAACCAGCTCCAGGACCCAGGGGTCGAACCTGCCACGTGGCAGCCTCTCATAGGCCCAAAAAAAAAAAAAAAATTATTTTTTTTTTTGGTTTTTTTTTTCGGTTTGTCAAAAGTAATAGTTACTATAACTTAATGTAATGATTGTATTCATATAAAGTAACAGTTTGTATACATAAAAGTAATACATATATACAGAAAAGTAAAGTGTTTTTTTCTATGTTTTCTTCGCTTGCCAAAAGTAATACTTATTACAACTAAAATGTAACGAACGTGTTACTTATATGTAATAATGTTTATACATAATTGTAACACATATGTATAGAAAAAGTAATAATTCAACCATTTACATTTTAGAGCTAAAAACACTTGATTAGTGTTACATGTAAAAGTATTACATTATCTATAGAAATATGTTATAATTTCTTTTATTAAAGTGTTACATTTACATTCATATATGAGTTGTTACTTTTCAAATGTTACTTTCTTTCAAAAAATTAAATCAAAATACACAATATTTTACATTTTTGCAAGAGCATTATTACATTTCAGTATAAATGATAATTACATTTAGATATTGTTTGGGTTACATGTAATTATAGTTAGTATTACATTTGAAAAAATGGGTAAAACGAGCTTTTGTTTTTGTAAAACAGGTGTTACGTTATCTTATGAACAATGTTACTTTATATGTATACAGTCATTACATTAAGTTATGGTAACTATTACTTTTGGTGAACGGCTGAAGAGCCGCAAAAATAATATAAAAACTCAAAAAAAAATTAAAAAAAAATTGTGGACCTCTGGGAGGCTGCCACGTGGCGGGTCATGCCCCATGGGTCATGAGTCGACCCGTCTCATACATGAGACGGATCCCCTTGTTCTCATGGGAGACCACCTTATTAATAATCAGTGTATTATTTTTCTTTTATATAAATGGGAGCGGAATTTTATTTATTGAACACAAATCCATAACTTTAAGGATATTTGGGGAATTATATGCTAGTATATTTTTTTTTTCTTTTTAATATTGAATGGTGGCAACTGCCCTCAATAGTAAACTATATTTTTTTGTTAGTACGCTTTTTGTAATAACCCGATTTTTATACTTTTATTAATTGGGTGGACTTGTTTAATTAAAAATAAGTCCGTTGGGTTAAGTTAGTAGGCCCAAGTCTTTATTTAATAATAACTAGTTAAAATCCTAGCCCAATTAGGTTTTATTAAAGTAGGATTATAAATTAAAAACCCTACCCTAGTTTATTGTATTTACACCGCAAAAACAAAAGAAAGAACGGGAAGAGAGAAGGGGGCGGCGCAGAGAGTAGGACGCGTAGAGAAAGAGAGAGAAATCAGAGAAGAGAAAGAGGGAAGGCGATCGTGATCATCGAAGGTAATCTTGAACTCATAATCCCTATCTTCTCCACCTTTCTATTAAGCTATGACCATTAGAGATTAACGATTGAAACCCTAATGTTAAGGATGATGAACTAGGGTTAAGTTCATGATTTGGGTTTTGAAATTGAACCAAGAATAATCTTGAGAATGGATGAGGAAGTGGGTGTGGGTGATTGTATGCGTGTGTGTGTGTGTAACTGTGTGTGAGTGTGTGCTGTAATGTGTGTGTTTGCGTGTTATAGTATGTGTGTGTGTGTCGGCATGTGTGTGTGTGTTGCTATGTGTGCGTGGGTGTGATCAGTGTGTGTGTGCGTGTGTGTGTGATCAGTGTGTGTGTTTTGTGTATGCTGTGAAGGATTTTTAGTGTGTGTAAATTGTATAGTTGAAGATAGAATGGGGAATTTAAAATAGTAAAAACCCTAGAAGTGATTTGATGAAACTTGAAGGGTATGTTAGTAAACCAAAAAGGGTATTTTGGGTATTAGTTTAATGGGTAGTATAAACCCTAGAATGGATATCAATCTTATTATTATTAAGGAGTTAAAGAGTACAACGCGTAGGTTAATAAAAGGAGAAATAAAGTATTTTGGGGACGGAAGTAGGAAGTATTACTTGTGTCTAAGATAGTTATTTCGCATGATTGTAGATACGTGCGTGCGGGGTTGCGGGAAGAATTAACGCAAGCCAAGGTAAGGAATTACGTTCTTAGTAGTTATTTGGCTTCAATCCTTGTTTAGGATTCCCAATCTCTGGTTTTGTTAAAAGTAAACTATCTATGTGGCTAGATAGTATTTTAAATAACTATTCCGTTCCGCGAATATTACCGTTCCTTGCTAACCGCTCTATTGATTTTATTGTTGTTCAATTGGGCTATCATGTGTATGATTTGATTGTATTGTGATTTTGGTATCTAAAGTGAGATGTACACCCTTTTAAAAAGTGATCGAGTAAAGTTTTGTAAAGTTAAGCTTTGTTTTGAAAAGCTCTTTAAAGTTAAGTTTTGCAATAAGTAAAGTGACTTATAGTTATCCATAATCCCGAAACGGATAAGTGGACCCCCTTACAGTTATCCATAATTCCGAAACGGATAAGTGGACCCCTTTACAGTTATCCATAGTTCTAAGATGAACATGTGGACCCCTTTGCGTTGCTTGATGAAGTAGCGTAGGTTATCTTGATACATCGATTTTGGGTGCGGTCAGTAGAAACCCGAGCCCTGGGTACAGCACGTGCTTAATCCCTAAATTAAGTAAAGTAAAGTGAAGTAAAGTAAAGTAAAGTAAAGTAAAGTGAAGTAAAGTGTTTTGTGAAAAGTGAAACTGTCTTCTGTAACCACATGTTTTCAAAGTAATGAGTTGTTTTGGATATTGTTAAATGTTTTCGACCTTAGTACCTGTTGAACCTTGAGTTATATCCCTTCATTGTTAATTCATTGTTACCGTTCATTTCGGTCATCTCCTCTTAGTACCCGAGGGGATCCCGTATGAACTTACTGGGCATTGTTCGCTCATTCCTTCCATTCTTATTTCTCTCCAGGTTATAAATAAGCAGATCGAAGGTCGCAAGGTTTGGCGGCATAGAAGTTACTTTTAATAAAGTAGTTATTAGTTATTTTTTCCGTTATGTTTAAGTTGTAGACTTTCATTCCGTTAGTTACCTTTTGAGCTAGTGATTTGTAATAGCCGTTTGGGTTTGAATGTTAGTTAAAGTTTGAATTGTGGTTAATTGTAGCCGTTGGGGCATTCTGAATTTGGGATTTATTCAAATAAGTTATTATTCATTAGTTTGTGAAAAGTGGGGGTGTTACAGTTGGTATCAGAGCCCCGGTTTAGGATTACTTGGGAGACTCAGACTTAGAAGTTAAGACTATTGGGAGAAGTAGTACTTAACGATGTTGGGCTTTAGAACTCTGATAAGAACAAATTATTTTTGGGAAGCACTAATTGAGGAAACCTGCTATTTAGGGAAACTTTCCGTTTTGGGTAACATTCTAAGTTTGGAAACTTTCCTTTTTATAGAAACTTACTATTTTAGGAAAGAACCTTAGATAAGATTTTCTCGAGGAATATAAAGGATTATAAGTGAACACTTTGGGAATGAAACTTGAAGGGTTACACTAGAATATTATTACTTTAAGTTGCTTATGCAAATAATGGTTATGGTCATATACCTTTGGGTTATATGGTACTGATAATAGTTATGTCCTAATTGTTAGTTATGGACGGACTTAGAAGAAACATGAAGAGGAACTTGAAGCATAAGACCATTAAGAAGAGAGTGATTCAGAAGTATGCACTCAAAATCCTGAAGCTGAACGGAGAATTAAAAGGTTGAAAAGGCCAAGGTGAGTCTTGCATTGGGAAAATGGATGCGAGATAGGAAGGCTTGGTTAGATGCTAGCAAAGAGTTAGAAGAAGTAAAAGAGACTACGAGTCAGAATGAGAGGTACTACCCTGAGGTCAGAGAAGAGGCCTATCAGTGGTATTATGAACTGAAAGAACTCAAGGGAGAAAAGGCTAGAGAGCTTAACCGGACCACACTCATAGTTAATGAAGCACCAAATGAGGAAAAATTGGTAGTTGCTAATGAAATCAAGGAAGTAGATATCAACCTTGAAGGCAATGAAGCCAATCCAATTGAAATTTATAATGATGAATCACCAATGGTACCGGTTCGTAGGTCCAAGAGGAAGACCAAGAGGCTTTAAGAAGGCTCCAAAGGTGCCAAGTGTAAAACCTAAGGAAGGCCTAGGAAAAGTGTTCTCCCATGAGTGAAAAGTGGAGCATATAGTTATTTAATTATAGTATTGAAAGTTAATTCTAGTTTAGAGAAAAAAAAACACTAGAATTTTGTTTTGTCTACTTTATTCCCAGAAGATCCTAGTAATAAAAGTTTATGATTTATTTAAGCAAATGGCTTTGTTGATTGTTTTCGTTCCTGAATGTTAAAGTGTCTGAACAAATCTAGAACGAGAAGTGTTGGTCGAGTGAAAAGACCATGAGTAGAATTGGCTTATGGAAACGGCGAAGTAAAATTTAGTTTTGGTCTAGTGAAATGATCGAACAAGAATAAAGTGACCTAGTGAATCGGTCAAGTAACGAAAGAATAAAATAACCTATTGAAACGGTTAAGTATAAGAGTAATGGGCTTAGTGAGATGGCCAAGTGTGAATGAAAGTAGGTCTAGTGAATCGACCAATGATAAATAAGTAAAGCCTAGTAAAATAACTTCCCTAAGTAAAATTGGTCTATTGAAACGACCAGAAATCTAGTGAAATCGATCTTTTTGAAAAGTTTACGTCTTGTGAGATGGCCTAACTATGTGAAAATATCAAGCATAGTAACAATGCTTGTGTTGGCATGAGTAATAGCGTTTTGTCGCGATACTAATAAGAATATGAGAGCGGCTGTTGCACATGGAGATGGTGAGTTCATATGGGAAAAGTTTAAGCGTGTGTTCAATGAGAAATATTACCCGATGAGCGTTCAGAATGCCAGAGTGGCAGAATTTATGATGTTGACACAAGGAAAATTAACAGTGGATGAGTACAGTGAGAAATTCACTGAGCTGCTGGAGTTTGCCCCAGCATTTTTCGACAATGAAGAGCAGAAGGCTCGAAAATTTGAATTTGGGTTGAGTGACCGGATCCGATGTAGAATCACTCCATTGATGCTATCAACCTATGACCAAGTATTGGACAGAGCAAGAATAGTGGAGAAAGAAGTGGAGAGTACCACAGTAAAAAGGAAGTAAACTTTGAATTACCCTCTGGAGAAAGATTCTGTTTTCAAGGGTCGAAACCGAGAGTCCGGACCGGTCTAATTTCTGTAATGAAGGCTCGTAAACTGTTAAGGAAGGGTTGTCAGGGTTTTCTAGCGTACGTTAGTGAGACGAGCAAGAAAGAAGTGACCATAGAATCTCTTTCCATAGTAAAGGATTTTAAAGATGTTTTCCCTGAGGATTTATCGGGAGTACCACCGAAGCGGGAAGTAGAGTTTTCAATAGATCTAGCACCAGAGACTGCACGGATTTCGAAAGCACCATATAAGATGGCTCCGCCAGAACTTAAGGATTTAAAGGAGCAGTTACAAGAGTTATTGGACAAGGGTTTGATTAGACCGAGTGCATCACTGTGGGGTGCGCCGGTGTTATTTGTAAAGAATAAGGATGGGTCAATGAGGTTATGTATTGATTACCGGGAGTTAAACCGTGCAACGATTAAGAATAAGTATCCTTTACCTAGAATCGATGATTTGTTTGATCAACTCCAGGGTACATGTTATTTCTCTAATATTGATCTGCGTTCTGGATACCATCAGTTGAGAGTGAAAAAGGAAGATGTGGCAAAGACGGCTTTTAGGACGAGGTATGGGCACTATGAGTTCCTAGTAATGCCGTTTAGGTTGACAAATGCGCCTGCTGTGTTTATAGAACTTATGAATAGAGTATTTCAAGAGTATTTAGACAAGTGTGTAATAGTTTTCATCGACGACATCTTGGTGTACTCTAAGTCAAGAGAGGAGCATGAAGAACATTTGAAGTTAGTATTGCAGATTCTGAGAGAACAAAAGTTGTATGCCAAGTTTAAGAAGTGTGAGTTCTGGCTTGAGGGAGTGGCGTTCTTAGGGCATGTGGTGTCTAAGAATGGGATAGCAGTTGACCCTGCGAAAATCGAGGCTATAGTAAATTGGGAGAGACCAACTTCTGTTAGCGAAATAAGGAGTTTCTTGGGTTTAGCGGGTTATTACCGCAGGTTTGTTGAAGGATTTTTGAAGTTAGCGCTACCATTGACTAAGGTAACCACGAAAGGGACAAATTTTGTATGGTCGGACGATTGTGAGAAGAACTTTCAAGAATTGAAAAGGCGATTGGTGTCTGCGCCTGTTCTTACGGTACCAACAAGCAAGGATGGTATTGTGATTTATAGTGATGCTTCATTGAAAGGTTTGGGTTGTGTATTGATGCAGAATGACAAGGTGATAGCTTATGCGTCTAGGCAACTCAAGAACCATGAGAAGAACTATCCTACCCATGATTTGGAGTCAGCGGCCGTGGTGTTTGCATTGAAGATTTGGAGACATTAATTGTATGGGGTGCCATATGAGATTTATACCGACTATAAGAGTCTTAAGTATATTCTCACTCAGAAGGAGTCGAATACGAGTCAGAGGAGATGGCTCAAATCACTTAAGGATTAGGATTGCAAAATTCTGTATCATCCTGGAAAAGCCAATAAGGTGGCTGATGCGTTAAGTAGAGAGAACCATGGAACATTAGCGACTATGATTACTAAGGGGGTAAGTGATTTGGGAAATAGTAAAATGCTGAAACTGGAAGTTAGAGTTAAAGGTTATTTGGCCCAGATGAGTGTTCAACCAACATTTTTGGCGAGAATCAAGGAAGCTCAGAATGTGGATAAGGAGTTAGCAGCAATCCACAAGACCATAGGTAAAAAAAAGGGAATGGTAGATTTCCGTGTTTGTGATGACAGGATTATAAGGTATCAATCGAGGATTTGGGTGCCTAATGATGAAAGTATTAAGAGGGAAATTCTTGAAGAAGCTCACTGTTCAAGGTTTTCGATTCATCCTGGGAGTACTAAGATGTACAGAGATTTAAAGGAATCATTTTGGTGGAACAATATGAAGAGTGAGGTAGCAGAATTCGTGTCCAAGTGTTTAGTATATCAGCAAGTGAAAAGTGAACACTAGAAACCCGCAGGATTACTACAATCGCTACCTATTCCGGAGTGGAAGTGGGAGCACATCACTATGGATTTGGTGATTGGACTTCCTAGGACAGTGAAGGGTCATAATGCAATTTGGGTTATAGTGGATAGGCTCACTAAATCGGCTCACTTTCTAGCAATCAAGGTGACTGATTCGTTGGACAAGTTAGCTAAGTTGTACGTGGATGAAATTGTGAGGTTGCATGGGATACCGGTCTCTATAGTGTCAGACTGAGATGCGAGATTCACATCAAATTTCTGGAAGAGTATACAGAGAGCGTTGGGGACAGAACTAACTATGAGTACAGCGTTCCATCCTCAGACAGACGGGCAGTCAGAAAGGACGATTCAAACTCTTGAGGATCTACTGAGAGCAACGTCGTTGGATTGGCAAGGAGCGTGGGATAATCATTTACCACTAGTGGAGTTTGCCTACAACAACAGTTACCACTCTAGTATTAGAATGGCGCCGTATGAAGCTCTGTATAGGCGGAAATGTAGATCGCCTGCGTGTTGGGATGAAGTAGGTGAGAGGAAGTTAACTGGACCCGAGATTGTTCAAGTAACGGCGGATAAAGTTAAACAGATTCGCAAGTGGTTACTAACTGCGCAGAGTAGGCAGAAATCGTATGCGGATAATCGAAGACGCGATCTAGAGTTTCAAATAGGGGATCATGTATTCTTGAAGATCTCACCGACAAAAGGGGTCATGCGATTTGGGATTCGTGGAAAGTTGAGTCCTAGATATGTGGGACCATTTGAGATTCTATAACGAATAGGAGCGATAGCCTATAAGTTGGTTTTACCTCCTGTACTGGCTGGTGTGCACAATGTGTTTCACGTATCGATGTTGAGGAAGTACGTAGCTAACCCGAGCCACTTCATAGAGTACAAACAGTTACGTTTTCAAGAAAATTTGAGTTATGATGAAAAACCAGTGAAAAATGTAGACCGTAAAGATCAAGTATTACGGAAGTGAGTGATTCCGTACGTAAAAGTGTAGTGGAGCAATCACATGGAAAGAGAAGCCACGTGGGAGCTCGAAAGTGAAATGCGTGATATGTATCCCGCTTTGTTTGAAGATTAAGGTACGTTTAGTTTGGAGGACTAAACTCTTTTAAGGGGGTAAGAATGTAATAACCCGATTTTTATACTTTTATTAACTGGGTGGACTTGTTTAATTAAAAATAAGTCCGTTGGGTTAAGTTAGTAGGCCCGAGTCTTTTTTTAATAATAACTAGTTAAAATCCTAGCCCAATTAGGTTTCATTAAAGTAGGAGTATAAATTAAAAACCCTACCCTAGTTTATTGTATTAACACCGCAAAAACAAAAGAAAGAACGGGAAGAGAGAAGGGGGCGGCGCAGAGAGTAAGACGCGCAGAGAAAGAGAGAGAATTCAGAGAAGAGAAAGAGGGAAGGCGATCGTGATCATCGAAGGTAATCTTGAACTCATAATCCCTATCTTCTTCACCTTTCTATTAAGCTATGACCATTAGAGATTAACGATTGAAACCCTAATGTTAAGGATGATGAACTAGGGTTAAGTTCATGATTTGGGTTTTGAAATTAAACCAAGAATAATCTTGAGAATGGATGAGGAAGTGGGTGTGGGTGATTGTATGCGTGTGTGTGTGTGTGTAACTGTGTGTGAGTGTGTGCTGTAATGTGTGTGTTTGCATGTTATAGTGTGTGTGTGTGTCGGCATGTGTGTGTGTTGCTGTGTGTGCGTGGGTGTGATCAGTGTGTGTGTGCGTGTGTGTGTGATCAGTGTGTGTGTTTTGTGTATGCTGTGAAGGATTTTTAGTGTGTGTAAATTGTATAGTTGAAGATAGAATGGGGAATTTAAAATAGTAAAAACCCTAGAAGTGATTTGATGAAACTTGAAGGGTATGTTAGTAAACCAAAAAGGGTATTTTGGGTATTAGTTTAATGGGTAGTATAAACCCTAGAATGGATATAAATCTTATTATTATTAAGGAGTTAAAGAGTACAACTCGTAGGTTAATAAAAGGAGAAATAAAGTATTTTGGGGACGGAAGTAGGAAGTATTACTTGTATCTAAGATAGTTATTTCGCATGATTGTAGATACGTGCGCGCGGGGTTGCGGGAAGAATTAACGCAAGCCAAGGTAAGGAGTTACGTTCTTAGTAGTTATTTGGCTTCAATCCTTGTTTAGGATTCCAAATCTCTGGTTTTGTTAAAAGTAAACTATCTATGTGGCTAGATAGTATTTTAAATAACTATTACGTTACGCGAATATTACCGTTCCTTGTTATCCGCCCTATTGATTTTATTGTTGTTCAATTGGGCTATCATGTGTATGATTGTATTGTGATTTTGGTGTCTAAAGTGAGATGTATATCCTTTTAAAAAGTGATTGAGTAAAGTTTTGTAAAGTTAAGCTTTGTTTTGAAAAGCTCTTTAAAGTTAAGTTTTGCAATAAGTAAAGTGTCTTACAGTTATCCATAATCCTGAAACGGATAAGTGGACCCCCTTACAGTTATCCATAATCCTGAAACGGATAAGTGGACCCCTTTACAGTTATCCATTGTTCTAAGATGAACATTTGGACCCCTTTGCGTTGCTTGATGAAGTAGCGTACGTTATCATGATACACCGATTTTGGGTGCGGTCAGTAAAAACACGAGCCCTGGGTACAGCGCGTGCTTAATCCCTAAATTAAGTAAAGTGAAGTAAAGTAAAGTGTTTTGTGAAAAGTGAAACTGTCTTCTGTAGCCACATGTTTTCAAAGTAATGAGTTGTTTTGGATATTGTTAAATGTTTTCGACCTTAGTACCTATTGATCCTTGAGTTATATCCCTTCATTGTTAATTCATTGTTACCGTTCGTTTCGGTCATCTCCTCTTAGTACCCGAGGGGATCCCGTATGAACTTACTGGGCATTGTTCGCTCATTCCTTCCATTCTTATTTCTCTCCAGGTTATAAATAAGCAGATCGAAGGTCGCAAGGTTTGGCGGCATAGAAGTTACTTTTAATAAAGTAGTTATTAGTTATGTTTTCCGTTATGTTTAAGTTGTAGACTTTCATTCCGTTAGTTACCTTTTGAGCTAGTGATTTGTACTAGCCATTTGGGTTTGAATGTTAGTTAAAGTTTGACTTGTGGTTAATTGTAGCCGTTGGGGCATTCTGAATTTGGGATTTATTCAAATAAGTTATTATTCATTAGTTTGTGAAAAGTGGGGGTGTTACACTTTTACCTCACATTTTTTGCTTTGTTCACTACTTGTCCAAATTCAGAACATAAATGGGCAGTAATTAACTGTAAAATGTTGTTTCTAATGAGCCAAATCAAAAGTTCCATGTTAAACACTTTAGAGAACAAATAAGAACAAGCTGGGAAAAAAGCAGCTACAGAAACGGATCACTCATCCATTTTTTAAAAAATTAGTCGAAAGCAAACCATACGGGGTTTATTATCCACACCCACATCCAATGGCGTATCCAGGATTTAGACTTAGGGTGTGCAACATTTAATGCAATATAAAAAAATTGCAAGATAAATTAATATGCATCAAGTGCGGTGATATTGTTGAATCTTTTCTTTTCTCTTCGTCTTTCATCTCCCATCGTTCTTTCTATTAGAGATGTTTATTCCGAATTAAGGTTCAAACAGTTGCCTTTAAATTAAATTGTAGCTACGAAATTTAAAGAATTTATTAATAAAAACATTGAGTTTTGGGTTTAGGCAATTGCAAAATATGTAGGAAGTAAGGAAATAAATTTTAGTAATAATTGAAATAATTTGGCAAAAATTTTAGTGATGAATTCAAGTAATTTGAGTTTTTCTTTAAATAATTTACTAATATATATTGTAAAAAAAAATGTCTACTAATTTAATAATGAAAGCCCATTAAGTAAACTTTGAATATTGGAACTATTCAATGACTTATCACAGTTTCTTTATTATATATCAGAATATGACTTTGCACCTTTTTTTTTTCAAATTTAATTCATAGTTGGACTCAATACATAATCATCAGCAGAAGCGCCTAGGAGACAAATCCTAGGGAGAGAAAAACTTCTCTCTAACTTCTGGGGGGAGGGGGGATCGGGCCCATGACCTCCAGGTTGGAAGCCATGAGCTCTGGCCACCAGGCTAAAGCCTGATGGTTATGACTTTGCACCTTTGTTTTAATTAATACTGGGGAAAAAAACTCAAAATGCCAGGGTGTGCGGCTGCCCACCCTAGATATATACTAGATCCACCCCTGCCCACATCTAATAAGTTTTCACACAAAAATCCACGTCACGAAATGTTTGCTCAAGATCACTGATTTTGTTCTGGATAGAAAATAGACGAAAAATATAAGTAAATCTTTTGACACGAGACTGATATATGCGCACAGTACCACTTTTCTGACAAACTAAACATCTCTCTTGAGTAAATGAATTATCACGAGGTTGATACACTGGAATCACATACGAGTATAATTTTCTTGATTGGCCCGACTTTTGAAAACATCGAGATCCATCTCTGATGGATCAGTTGCTTGCAGCTCCACCTGAATACCATTCAGTTCCTTCTTGAATCTGTCTTTGAAACTTGAATATATCATTTTGCTCCTCGCCCTAGCTGTATCAGGTGACATGTGCCAAAACTCAAAAAAAGACAAAAAACAAGAACAAATAACATTCATGGAGAGGTTCCTATGACGAACCGAACACAGTAACACACACAAAGACACGGAGAAAAATAAATAAATACTCCCTCCGTCCCAGAAATTGACACGCCCCAAGTCCTGGGATCCCCTAATAGAACCTCGAACCTGGTGCGCGTAACTAACAAGAAACAAGAAACTAACGGGAAACAGGAACAATACCTGTTAGAAACAAACTGACGTGATATATATACTCAAGAGTAAGGAGCTAAGATAGCTCACAACGAGTTCTAGACCAAGAAAATTAAAACCAAACATGGTTACATACAGCGGAAGACATGCCTAGCACATAATCTGGCATCAAGATATGTCTAGAGACAACAAGTCCTATACAAGTCTACCCCAACAAGCCCTGAGTTTAACAACTCATACAACATCGTCCTTACCAAAGTGTAAAAGGACACTAGTCTCAAAAAAGAACATCCTGCGGAGTACGTTCCCAGCTATGTCGAGCCTCACTGCGTACTATCCCCTGCTTTCCTTGGGGGGAAACAAATAAAGGGTGAGATAAATCTCAGTAAGCTATTAACATACAACTACTTGATATGTTATCACGAAATTCCAGTAGATACTCAAGTAATCATATATCAAGTATCATCAAGTAACAAGTATAGGAGAGGCTAATGATCAGGTAACAAGTAGTCAAGTAGTGTGAGAGGCTAGACCAACTCACAAAGATACACATAGGCCTATCACGTATCATTACCTGAATCCTTCCTTATTTCTCCCAAGAATACCATTGTTGTCGATGCTTGTATAGCTGATGACAACCACGATCAAGATCAAGAGACTGCTATGCAGTATATAAGAAGACCCGGTAACCAGTGTCATTCACAAAAACAAGATTCACGAGGTGTTCACGAGTTTAGCATTCACTTATATCAGGTGTATTGCTCTAATACAGGATGCTAAGCCCTTACTATGGCCGGTAGTAAGGGAAAAACAGACTGAATGCATAGACCCACGATTATCACTTATGCCCCAGCCCTCGCAATAAGCGTGAACCTATACACCCCTCTGAACCAAATAAGCCAGCTGGACTCACACGAGAATGCACAAGTAGATGTTTACTTGAACTACGAGAATAGAACTAAGTCCCATATTAGTGGACCAGTCTTTATGCACCATGTAATCATGTATCATGTGTTCACGAGAATATGCACCATGTAATCATGTATCATGTGCTCACGAGAATATGCACCATGTAATCATGTATCATGTGCTCACGAGAATATGCACCATGTAATCATGTATCATGTGCTCACGAGAATACAAGTACACGTATGCAATCATTGCGAAGACAATTCAATCTAACAACACGGTCAATCCAAGTTAGAGTCTATTAATAACAGACCTCAAACAAGTAGTAGGGTATATCATTCTATATCACTTTGTCACATGCCAAGTTTACACGTACATATTCATATCACGCTTAACACATTAAAGGGTCTATCACGATACCCTTACTATCAAATAGAGCCCAATACCTTAGACTCTAAATACATAATAGAATAGGTCACATTCAAACCTAGTCACAGTCATATCTCACGTATATGTATCGTTAATAATCGAATACATTTTCTATCACATATTGTGTTCTGTAGTTATTCTTATTAACTTATATCGTAGTATTCACGATTATATGAATTATCTTCATATTACACTAGTCCCTATTTTCTTTAGGAACCCATTTAGAGACAAGATATCTTCTTTATTCTTTATATACTTCATTGAGTATATACACGATTAAAACCAATCACTAGCACTTTAGTGCTTATTCATAGCATTTCCAATATACACGTATCAAATTCAAATGTGTAGTAGAGTTAATCATTCTCTATCTAGTTCCATATCCCAACTCCTTTGGTTATTCATACCATGTATCAAGTAATCAAGAAGTAACATTCTATCAAGTAAATATATACAAGATTTGCATATACACATCAAGAATCTTTCAAGTTTATTACCATACACATATATTGGTGTCAAGACACGTACAAGATTTTATAATCTTATATTCAAGTCTTAATCCAATTATTTGGATGTTCAAGTCATGTACAAGATTTTATTGTCTTATACTTCAAGTTACTGTCTCAACTTAAGACATTCAAGACATTCAAGACATTCAGGACATTCAAGACATTCAAGACATTCAATACATATACCAGATTTTATCATCTTATATCCAAGTTCTCAATCAATTTCTTTGGATGGTTAAACATGTACAAGAGTTAATTATCTTATACTTCAAGTTCAAGCTAGGAAGATGAATTGTACATCTTTCACGTATTATTTTCCAATCCTTTTCTTAGGACATTCAAGCTCAAGACATTAGTTGGTGCCCCTAAGGTACACAAACATAGGTTCCAAGACAAGCATAACATATAAGTGCTTGGTCATAGCACTTTCAATACATAAAGAAAAGTTCTTCCTTTTATACTCAAGTTCTCATTTTAATTTAATGAGTAATCATGTTCAAGACTCACTTCTGATACCCCTAAGGTGTCACAACACTTGGTAGGACATCTTATCTTAAGGCTATATGCCTTAGTGTAGATACCCCGGGAAACCACAACTTGGCTAGAGCGGTGAATTATCCTAGGATGTCTAACTTGTTTTAGATTGTTTAGAGTCGCCACCTATGTTTTTAAAGGAACATAAGAAAAACCTAGAAATAGCCTAATTTATGTACAAAACCAGAGATTCGGGAGAGAAGGGTTCGGGGGTTAGGTGACGGAGTGGGAAGTACTTAAACACCCACTCCGCCCCGCTTACGCGGGTCTTGCTACTATTGGTGTTCTAATATTTACATGTCCTTCAATTAATTAAATAGAAATGTGCTAACGATTGTGATGAGAAGAAAAGGGGAAATAAAGGGGAAATAAAATAGAATTGTTTTATTTATTTAATGATAAAGATTACATGTAACAAGTAATGTTAAAGAATTACATTAACATGGTGAATTAATGTTAAGATTAAAATGTAGGGAGATAACCTTAACTAACTTCAATATGTGAAGTAGTCATGTTGGTCATGTCCCATTAATGGGGATTGCATACATCAAGAAGAAGAAAACAAAGGAAGAAAATGGAGTTGTACCTTGAGAAAGAGGACTTGGAACCTTGACTTGAAAGTGTTGTTGTTGTAATGAAATTGTTGTAGAACAATTTGTTGTATAAAAACTCTTGTTGGAGAATTTGTGTAGAGAATTGTGTATAGTGTAGGTGTAGTGAAAATGTGAGATTAAGAATCAAAGAGTGTAAAAAGAGTCCCTTTCTAAGGTAGAAGATGATGGTTTTTATAGGTAAAAAAGAGAGGGAAAGGTTGGAGGGAAATTGGTCAATCCATGTGAGATGGAATTGACCAATAGAAAATAAGATAAATAAAATAATAAATGAAAGAAATAAAAGAAAATCAAATAAAATAAATTATTTTGTTTTAAAGAGATGGCTAGAATAATGGGATTGGAGGTTACAAAACTAGGGGGGATGAATGTGGATGAGAAAATAAGTCTTTTGTGATCAAGAAAGAGATGTTGCAAATAAGAAAAGGGAGGGAAATAAGGTGCAATCCGTTACTGCCAAAATGGGAAGCGCGCGAGTCCCGCTTTTGGGGCGAGACGCGCGCGCAGCCCGTTAACAGTTCCGGAAGCGCCCGCGGCAGAAAAGGACAGAATGACAGAATGACCCTAAAAGTTAACTCTGTTATGCAGTTTAGTCCAAAACTAACGGAATCAGTTAGGAACTTAACCGAAGTAACAGAAATTAACGAAAATGAGTTAAATAAAAATACTTTGTATGCAATCGAAGTGAGAGGTCCAAGGCGGGGTGTCTACAGAGCCCCTCGGCGACGTGGATTGCAAAGAAAAACGCGTCGACGAAAGTAAAAACACCCGCCGAGGACATCGACAAAGAAAAAGAAAGAAAAGAAAGCAAAGACTCGATGAAAGCAGTAATTTGAAATTGCTAGAGATAGGGGTGCGCTCCCTGTGTGAGCGTCTTTTATTGATAGAGGGGGGTGGGATGATCCGTTGGTAAACCTGCCGGCTGAATCCGTTGAGTGAGGCCGTTAGTGAACCTTGAGGCCGTTAGTGAACCTTTGAGGAGGCCGTTAGTGAACCTTCGAGGCCGTTGGTGAACCCTTAAATGAGGCTGTTAGTGAACCTTTGAATGAGGCCGTTAGTGAACCTTTGAGGAGGCCGTTAGTGAACCTTGAGGCCGTTAGTGAACCTTTGAGGAGGCCGTTAGTGAACCTTTGAGGAGGCCGTTAGTGAACCTTGAGGCCGTTAGTGAACCTTTGAAGAGGCCGTTAGTGAACCTTTGAGGAGGCCGTTAGTGAACCAATCCGTTAGTGAAATCCGTTGATGAGGCCGTTAGTGAACCTTCGAGGCCGTTAGTGAACCTTTGTTGTCGAATCCGTTAGTGAAATCCGTTGATGAGGTCGTTAGTGAACCTTCGAGGCCGTTAGTGAACCTTTGTTGACGAATCCGTTAGTGAAATCCGTTGATGAGGCCGTTAGTGAACCTTCGAGGCCGTTAGTGAACCTTTGTTGACGAATCCGTTAGTGAAATCCGTTGATGAGGCCGTTAGTGAACCTTTGACGAATTGCTGCTTTGAAGCCGTATGCTGTTTGGCGTTGCAGTTGACTTTTGCGGGGATGCGGGCATGGTTGACTGTGGACCATTTTCTGCTGGGGATAAAGTGCCTCGAGTTGCAGATGCTGATTGACTTTGCGGTGGTACCTGTTATGTGCTTTACACGTATATGTGCTAGTGCAAGAAGATGCATGAAGTGTGAAATGAAGAGAGAAATTGTGCTCGTGGTGCAATGTGATTTGAAAGCAGTTTTGCATGAGAGAGAGATTTGCAAGAATGAAGAAATTGCTTTTGTGTGCGGTGTGATTTGAGGAAAGCCTCGGATGCATTCATACCTTCACTTACCATTGCCGCTTGATTGGAGATGGATTGCCAAAGGATGTTGATACTTTTGATGAAGATGTTGGACTGCCGTTGCCTTCGATGGAATGTTGTTGAGATGACATTCTGAATGATGGGTTGGTCGTGCCAAAGGCTGCCTACGTATCCTTTGAAGGGAATCAGACCAGCGTAGTTCAAGGATGATGGAGAATGCTGGAGGAGAAGCTAGGAGCAAAGCAAAGTAAAGCACATACTTTTGCACATAGAAGGTGAAGAAGAAAAAGAAAAATATATATATATTTTTTTTTTTTTTTTTTTTAGATTAGAAAGGAAAGAATATGCACACATGTGAGGAAATTTTTTTATTTTTTTTTCGTGGGTGAACCATTTTAACCATTGTGTGCTTGTGAAGCCAACCCAAGATCAAGTCATGTTCAGTCGAAGTCCGGATTGCCTCGCTTGAATTCTGTTGGCGCCGGTGTGCTCAACGAAGATTGATGTCTAGCCCCAAGAGATTTGTCGATTATGGGGCTTCAAAAGGCTTTTGATGCCGAGATGAGGGGTTGCTGATTGTAAAGCCCCTAGAATGCCTTTGATGCCAAATTTTGAGGGACTTGCATAGCTCCAAGATAAATCAGCTCTTGGCCCATTCGAGTAAATCGCCCTTTGTTGTTGTAGTGAGCAAGCCCCAAGAGGAGATCGTTGATGCCAAGCTTCGAGAGATTGCAAAGTCCCAAGTGTCGTGGGCTTGTAGATGGCGGGATGTGAAGACCTTTCATTGTAAAGCCCCCAAATTATCTTGTGATCGGCTCGGCATTGAGAGTGGATGTACCGTTTGGTAGAATTCTTGATAGAGATCTCCTTCTTGCTCTTACAGGGGAGATGAATGGCCTCATTGTGGTCGATACCCAAATGGCTGAGGGCTTATGTCAAAGGATGCAGTAATGTCTTGCGGTGCCGTCGAGGTCGCGGAGGATAAGGTCTTGGCGTGATAAAGTCTCAAATGAGTATGCTTGCTTGACTCTTCTTGAGTTGAACTAATGACGGATCTTCGGATGAAACTAGTGCTGTGGCCCAACTTTATCTGAGCTGCACCTTGTGCTTTTGATCTTGGAGAAGGGGGTGCTGAATTGCAGAAACATTGGGATTGGCCGTGGCATTTCCCACTATAACCCTGTTTTGATTAGAGTTTAGCATATTGAATCTTTTTCCTTTTCTCTAAGACTTCCTTCAAAATCTCGCTGTGAGTTCTAACCAAAATCATCAACTTCATTCATAACATCGGAGTCATCATTTAAAACCAAGAGGCCTTTGACTTGAAGTGTTGAGAGACACTTGAATCTTGATTGTTCTCATGGAGCCATAAGACTACTCCACATTGCACTTGCTCGAGTATTATTGCCCAAAAGACTGTCGGTCGCGAAGCCCTAATACTGCCCTTTGCTTGAATTACTGTAATGCCGTAGCCCAAAAGATTGTAGATTGCGAAGCCCGTTGAGACCTTCGGTGCCGAATTGAGGAAGCTTCCAATGTTGTACATGACTTGGCTGGGGATACTGCTGGGGAGTTAATTGCTCTTTGCCGAGGGAGCCTTTAAGACTTGACCATAGCCCCTAGAGTGCCATCATTGATTGCGAGAAAGGTCCACCCTTGATTGGGGAAACGAGCACGGGCACACGTGACAAGAGGGCTTTTTGACATCCCTTTTGAGGGATTTTGAGGATAGTCTCACACATCTTTCTTGAGCATAGCCCCTAGGGCGTATTGATTGCCAAATGAAGCAAAAGAATCCCTTGTTCTTGAGTCACATAGCCCCTAGGGCGTCACCATTTGTTGAGCAAAGCAAGAGTGACTCGTCCTCGTGTGAGGGAATAAACATGAGAGGACATGGCAAGAGCTACTCCATTTCTCGGGAGCCTTTCGGCGTACTTTAGAAGCACATACTTGAAGAAGCTTTGAAAACTGAGACACATGTTGTTGCTATTTGTTGCCTAAGCCAATTGACTAGCTAGGGATTATTTGTGCAACCTCGTGCCCTTTTATGATGGGCTCGTTCTCGGATGGGTCTTGGCTACCACGGGCCTTCTTTTCATGAACCCAAAAATGCACACTGCTGGAGAATGATGCCAATAACCCAAAACAACCTTTGATGGTGCCATATCTTGTCGAGCCTTTTGCAATCCCAAAGTTGACTCGGTGGGGAATTGACTTGCTGAGGAGATCCAATGTAGAGCTCGTGCAGTTGTCTTCTTTAGAGGCCGGAGATCTCCATTTCTGTTTCCCTTCTCTCTCTCACTCTCTCATTTTTTTTATGACGCACCCTGTTTTTTGCCTAGACCGCCCTTTCGGGTTTTCAATCTAGCGGGCATCTCTTTTGCGTCTTCATTTTGACTCGATTAATGAGGGAGTGTGCATTGACTCTAGCTGAGGAGATAAGACATGTGATTTTGCGGTGGAGACCTCTTGTCACTAAAGGTGAGTGACATTGACTTGATTAGGGAAGTATCCCTAGTATTGACTTCATGTATTTGACCGTTTTTTGAATGACTCATGAAGGCAAGTAAGTCATTAGGAGAGAAGAGAAGGAAAGCCCCAATTTGATTGCAAGAAATTGGGAGTATGCAGAAAGAATAGAAGTCCCTAGACTCGACAAGGAACGCGAAATGATTCCAAATCTAAGAAAGTTGTTCAATCTTTTTGGTGATTAATTCATTGGCAAATGAATCGTACAAAGATGTCTTGACAAGTTCGAGATGAAGGCCGATCACCATAACGCGCTAGGGCTAAACATATCTTCTTTCTTGCATGAGACCGGACCCGCAGGTTGCCTACGTTCCTCCAGTGTAGAGGCTCAGGTCACCGTAGTTCTTGTGAATTCTCCATTCTTCGGGATGGAATTGTTGCTTCGTCGTGTAGCTTCGTCCTCCTTCGGTGGATGGAATGATGTTGATCTTGATGTGAACTTCTTTGATTGAGGGGTTTTTTTTTTTTTTTTTTTTTTTTGTGCTCTAACTTTTGCCTAGGTTGATTTGAAGAGTTCAACCTAGCGAGCATTTTTTTTTTTTTTTTTTTTAATCCCCCCTTTGAAACATTGCTTGATTTTTCTCCATGGTTGTTGCTTCACCTTTGATGTCTTGGCTTTGTCTTCGTCGTTGATGATGTTGCCTTCGTCATAATGTTTAGCCCCTAGGCGTTCAAGTGATGGCCTTCATTCCAAAACTCGTTTAGACATCTTTTCATCATTTTGCCAAGAATTAGATTGAACAACTTGGAAGAGTGTATGAGGACAAGAACGACTTTTTATTTGACTCAAAATTTCACATTAATTGGACTTAATGCACACTTAAGAGGACTTTGACTCATTTTTTTTTTAATTCCTATTACTAGGTAGAGAAAGAGAAACGGAGATTGTTGTTGTAGTCCCCATTGTCGTTGTAGTCTTCCATGTCACTACATTCGTCCATGTCGTTGCTCGGATTGCTCGGGAACCCTTCATCGTTGAAGCTTGTCTCGTAGGAAGACTCGGCTATTTCTCGGAGCAAATTGTCGACTCTAATTCCCGCATCATACATGCTTGCAAAATCGGAGTGAAAAGCCCCACTAAGATTAGTGCGGTAGTCCATTTTCAAACACTTCAAGAAGATGTACATTTGTTCCTTCTTGGAAGGCCTGTCAACCATCTCGGTTAGCTTGTCGTTCCAACGGAGATAGAAGCCCCCAAATGATTCATCACCCATTTGCCCGGTGCTCTCCAATTCTTTCTTGGTGGGACGGAACATGGAGTTGCCTTGGTATTGTGACTTGAAGGCAAGCATAGCGGCATCCCAATTGAGGCGGGTGGAAATCGGAAGACCCATGTACCAATCTTTTGCGACCCCATCGAGAGTAAGCGGGAAGCATTGTGTCATTATTTGAGGAGACACTTTCTTCGGCAGCATGGCCCAAATGTAGGAGTCGACATGAGCATCGAGGCAAGAGGTTCCTTTGAACTTGCCAATATCGGGCATCTTGAATTTTTCGGGAAGAGCCTCCATTGTGTTCATGAGGAGGGAAGCTTGATGGAGATCGGTGCTCGGGCCCTTGTGCAAATTTAGCCCACTAAGCCTTTGGTCAATGTAGGACATGAGAGTGTTGACCAAACCGGTATCAATGCTTTGGACCTTTCCTTCATTCGTGAGCCCCTTTAATCGGTTCTTGAGTTGAGCAACTTCTTTCTCGTGGACCGTTTTCACATGCTTGTAACGAGCTTGCCATAGATCATCCTTGCGGCGGACATTCTCGGCTAGTGTATCAACTTGCTCTTTCAATCTTCCACCATGCGGAATAACCCTTCGTTGGACACGGGAATGCCGTTGTCGTTGCCATTTGAAGCCATTGGACCTATGGAGAGAACATGGTTGATCTTAGGATGGCCCCACAAACACCTTTTGAGTAAAGTAACTTCACCCACAACAAAGGAAAAAGACTCAACCACATAAAGAAAAAGACTATTTTTTTTTATTTACAAAGTCGGAAGGACGGAGTCCTTTTTGGGGTTTCTAGAAAAATAGTGGAATCGTCACACTAGTATATAGACCTTCTCGCGGTCCCATATACTCATCGGATTCCACCACGTTTGTGATACCTACATGTGACGGGATTAAACTAAATTAATGTAGTAAATCATACATGCGGGGACAGATTTTTATTTTCGTCCAAAATGACCACTTTTGGGGACGGAGTTTTATTTCGTCCATTGCAACAAGTTGGCATGTATGATTTGAAGACATTAGTTTAGGGAAATCTCGGCACATGAAAAAACCGACTTGGTCACGGAGTGTTAGACCCTAGACTAGAATTGTGTGGCTTGTGCTCGGCTAAAGAGAGGCTTAAAGGTCACCCCCGGCATGTAGTCTTGAACTACGCCACGGGTTGAGGTTGACCGCTTCGAAAGAGTCAAGGTCGGGTGGAGCTTGAAACTTTCTAGGACGGGCCTCGACGGGTTTGGGGTTGGACTTGTGCGACTCGATAGTGAGCAATTGATAAGAATATGTGCATGTAGTGTGAGGTCTAACAAGTGACAAAATATTTTTTTTTTTCAAAGAAAGAAAAAAAAAAGAAAACAAATAAGCACGTACAAGAGTTAATTATCTTATACTTCAAGTACAAGATTTTATAATCTTATATTCAAGTCTTAATCCAATTATTTGGATGTTCAAGTCATGTACAAGATTTTATTGTCTTATACTTCAAGTTACTGTCTCAACTTAAGACATTCAAGACATTCAAGACATTCAGGACATTCAAGACATTCAAGACATTCAATACATATACCAGATTTTATCATCTTATATCCAAGTTCTCAATCCATTTCTTTGGATGGTTAAACATGTACAAGAGTTAATTATCTTATACTTCAAGTTCAAGCTAGGAAGATGAATTATACATCTTTCACGTATTATTTTCCAATCCTTTTCTTAGGACATTCAAGCTCAAGACATTAGTTGGTGCCCCTAAGGTACACAAACATAGGTTCCAAGACAAGCATAACATATAAGTGCTTGGTCATAGCACTTTCAATACATAAAGAAGAGTTCTTCCTATTATACTCAAGTTCTCATTTTAATTTAATGAGTAATCATGTTCAAGACTCACTTCTGATACCCCTAAGGTGTCACAACACTTGCTAGGACATCTTATCTTAAGGCTATATGCCTTAGTGTAGATACTCTGGGAAACCACAACTTGGCTAGAGCGGTGAATTATCCTAGGATGTCTAACTTGTTTTAGATTGTTTAGAGTCGCTACCTATGTTTTTAAAGGAACATAAGAAAAACCTAGAAATAGCCTAATTTATGTACAAAACCAGAGATTCGGGAGAGAAGGGTTCGGGGGTTAGGTGACGGAGTGGGAAGTACTTAAACACCCACTCCGCCCCGCTTACGCGGGTCTTGCTACTATTGGTGTTCTAATATTTAAATGTCCTTCAATTAATTAAATAGAAATGTGCTAACGATTGTGATGAGGAGAAAATGGGAAATAAAGGGGAAATAAAATAGAATTGTTTTATTTATTTAATGATAAAGATTACATGTAACAAGTAATGTTAAAGAATTACATTAACATGGTGAATTAAAGTTAAGATTAAAATGTAGGGAGATAACCTTAACTAACTTCAATATGTGAAGTAGTCATGTTGGTCATGTCCCATTAATGGGGATTGCATACATCAAGAAGAAGAAAACAAAGGAAGAAAATGGAGTTGTACCTTGAGAAAGAGGACTTGGAACCTTGACTTGAAAGTGTTGTTGTTGTAATGAAATTGTTGTAGAACAATTTGTTGTATAAAAACTCTTGTTGGAGAATTTGTGTAGAGAATTGTGTATAGTGTAGGTGTAGTGAAAATGTGAGATTAAGATCTAAAGAGTGTAAAAAGAGTCACTTTTTAAGGTAGAAGATGATGGTTTTTATAGGTAAAAAAGAGAGGGAAAGGTTGGAGGGAAATTGGTCAATCCATGTGAGATGGAATTGACCAATAGAAAATAAGATAAATAAAATAATAAATGAAAGAAATAAAAGAAAATCAAATAAAATAAAAATGAATTATTTTGTTTTAAAGAGATGGCTAGAATAATGGGATTGGAGGTTACAAAACTAGGGGGGGTGAATGTGGATGAGAAAAGAAGTCTTTTGTGATCAAGAAAGAGATGTTGCAAATAAGAAAAGGGAGGGAAATAAGGTGCAATCCGTTATTGCCAAAATGGGAAGCGCGCGAGTCCCGCTTTTGGGGCCAGACGCGCGCGCAGCCCGTTAACAGTTTCGGAAGCGCCCGCGGCAGAAAAGGACAGAATGACAGAATGACCCTAAAAGTTAACTCTGTTATGCAGTTTAGTCCAAAACTAACGTAATCAGTTAGGAACTTAACCGAAGTAACAAAAATTAACAAAAATGAGTTAAATAAAAATACTTTGTATGTAATCGAAGTGAGAGGTCCAAGGCGGGGTGTCTACACTTAGGAGGGATAAGCTTTCAATTTAATTTAGATTTAAAACACTTTGGTTGGAACAGGGGACCCGGCGGGCACCTAAGGTAGACCGGGCGGCCGCTCATCCAAGCGTTTTTAAAACAAAAACTTCTGGCCAAATGGGCGGGCGCTTGGTGCCTAAGTGGGCGGGCGCCTGGTCCAATTTTTCAGCAAACACCAATTTCTTTCTAGGCCTAAACTTCTCTGTCCCAAGCGTAGGAGTATAAACCCACTAACACTTTCTAACATTCAAGAGTGCATTTTAACATGCTCAGAACACTTCTATAGAGATACTTCATTACTTTATCACTGTCCCACAAGTAATAGAATAATTCTCTTTTATTCCATTTAAATAATTCACCGTCCCAAAAGTATAAGTACAATTTTATAATATACTAATATACCCATTTAGGGGTACTTCCATTCATTTCCCCGTACCACAAATAATGGTACAATTTTTCTAATAATATTTAAATCAAGTTAATATTTTACCGTCTCACGAGTAGGAGTATAATTTTCACTATCCTTTTAACAATACCCAGGGACTCAACATGTTCAATTAACATATTTTCATTCAACCCAAGGTGTATTTCCAGTATACGTATACTCCATTTGTCCCAAATTTACAAGTATCACGAAAATTGCTTAAAACACAATTTTAACAAGAACAAGTAGCGGGAATAACATATATACATGTTATTACAAGTAAGGGGGAGTCAATAGCTTACCTAGTCCGAAATCAAGTTGACCCAAATTAATTTCTGATCGGTCGGAAACGCTCTATTCAACGCCACGAATATTTATCCGGGACCGGAATCACGAACAGAGAGTTAATTAAGCTCGAGGAGTCGAGAATAGGAAGAATCCTAAACCTTTTTTATACACAGAGAGAGCACGAGAAAGTTTGAGAATGAAAATGCCTTTCTCAGGAGGCAAACAAACAAGATATACTTGGAACTTTCCAAGAATAGCAACTAGGCCCCTCAAGTTTCACTTTCTACAAAAAGGCCCTTAAAGTCAAAACTAGACATTTAACCACCATAATATTCTAAAGCAGTTAATAAATTAATTCAAGTAAAACTAGCACATAATATGCAAGTTCAAGCATTTAAGCAAGCATGTCAAGAAATTTAACAAGTATAAGGTTGGGCGTTACAGAAATATAGCCTCCTTTGACTTTTGATTGTCAACACAAGTGAACTTGGACTAATTATTAATATCAATCTAATCATCTTAGTCAAATTCTAAAACTTGTAATTGATAAATCATTAACTGATTTATCGATAACAATTCTAAAATTTCATTGGAAAATTAGATTGACATTAATATTTAGTCAAAGTTCACTTGTGATTACCATGAAAAGTCAAATGGGACTATGTTTCTGGGACGGAGGGAATAAATCATAAGAAACTCTGTTTTGAAACTGACACTACCATGCAATGAAAAAGATCCTACTCTTCTGCCAATTCCCTTCAGTCACGAAATCGTAATTGTAAACAGCATATCGACACTCCTCTCTGGGTAGGCTTGCAGCAAAATCCTCATAGCTTTGGGCAGGGTCGCCAACCTTCTCCACAATGACCTGTTTTTGCTTCTCCTCTATCTTGAATACGTGTGTGTATATATATATATATATATATATATATATATACACACGTATGTACTCCCTGAAAGTTGTTCTCTACTTTTTTTCATTGTTAGTTTGAATGAACTTTGAGCAATAATTAAGGTTGTTTTTAAATTTATAAATTATAATCTAAAAATTGGTATTGATAGTATTTATAATGGTGTATCAATAACAAACTGTAAATTTTCATTAGGATAGTTAAAAGTTGTAGAAAATCATACACGGTCATGGAACAAAAGGAAGAACACGGCTGGGAAACTTATTTCCTTGTTATTGATAATGATAGAAACAATACAATATATATCAAAAAACCCTAGAGAAAGGAAACTAGGTAACTAGGTAATTATGGACACTCTATGAAACCTAAAATATTTGGACTCAAATACTTACAATATTAGTCACAATAAAACTCTACTATCCTTATTTACAAGGATACAAATACTCAAATAATATTACGTCTCATACCCCCCCCCCCCCAATCAAGCTAGCCATCCGTATGGAAGATGAAGTTTTGTAGAAAGAGCTTGAAACATGGGGTTGGACAAGCCTTTTGTGAAGCTATCAGCAAGTTGGTCATCCGTTGAAGCATAATAGAAACAAAGAAAACCACAAGTAACCAACTCACAAATAAAATGGAAATCAATCTTTATATGGCGAGTGTGAGCATGGAAAAATGGATTGCAAGCCATGTGAAGCCCAGAGAGATTGTCATAAAATAACGACAACGGAATAAACGGAACATGTAACTCTCGAAAGAGATATGAGAACCATCGTAGTTCCGCAGTGGTGGTAGCAAGAGCACGATACTCAGGTTCACTACTCAAACGAGAAACTCTAGAATGCTTCTTGCCCATCCAAGAAATGAGATTAGGCCCAATAAAGATGCAAGCACCAGTAGTTACGGCTGTAAACGAGCCGAGTCGAGCTTTGGGGTATCAAGCTCGAGCTCGAGCTCACTTGTTTGTTCAAAATCTAGTCAAATCGAGCTCGCGAGCTGTTCGTGAACAACTTGAGTTTTAACGAGCCGAGCTCGAGATTAAGCTTTTTTTTTTGTAAAAATGTGTTCTTAATGAGCTTATTTAGTCGTGTTCGAGCTTATCGAGTCGAGTTCGGGCCGGTCGAAAACAAAAAATTCAAGTTTAACGAGGTTATCGAGCCGAACTCGAGCTTTTAATGAGCTAACTAGTCGAACATGTTCGGCTCGATAAAGAAACGAGTTTGACAATCGGTTCAAACTCGAGTTACAACTCGAGCTCACTCGAACTCGAGCCAGCTCGAATCGTATAACAGCCCTACCAGTAGTAGACAGTCTATCATCACGGTCACCTGCCCAATCGACATCAGAGTATGTGCATATGGAGAAGGATGAAGACAAATAGAAAGTGAGATCGAGGTCAAACGTGCCATTGACAAAATGTAAGATTTGTTTGGTTGCGATCAAATGAGTAGTGCGGGGTTAATGCATGAGCTGACAAACCTGATTGATAGAGAAAGCAATGTATTAGGTGTGGGAGCCCGCGCTCCAAACCTTATCCGCGCTCACGTTCTCATAATGGTTTCCCTACTTTGGTTTTGGAAAGAAGAGTCGCCACCTCATTTTATTAAAGGAAAATGGAGATAAAACCTTTTTTGAGTTTGAAAAATGAGAAAGTGGGTTCGGGGGCTAAGTTACGAGTAGAGAATGTGATTAGCAGCTCGCCCTTATGGTCTCTAGCATGCTTCTGCCTACGTTTGATTTTAATATGCATTTTCTAAAATGCCTTTTATATCCTAACTTTAGAAAATGTGTGTGTTTATGTACAAAGGTGTCTCCTAATCTAGGTCGATTCATTTAAGTCTCAACCGGGAATCGGTTTGGGTGGATTCCCGATTGGTTTTCGAAAATGGTTTTGAATCATTTAGACAAGGAAAACACATAAAGGGTGAGAGGTTATTATGTACAAATTATACAGAAAAGGGAGACATATCCCTTGTAAATGAATGTCCAAGTTTATGGTTGTTGCTGAAGTTCAGGACCACCTGTTATTCATGGGGGAATTTACCTGTCCAATACCTATTCAAATCCAGAAAGAAAACTTCGGATTTACTCCCAACATGTTAGAGAACACATAGGAATTATTGATTAATTTTTATATTATATTTTCATGCTTAAATCATGCAAAGAACACAAATGTGAAATCTTCCCAGAACAGTAAACACATAGCATGTCAGACTTTCATGGCAAATTTACTCTATCATAGCTTGGGAATATGGAAAAACACAAAGAATTAAAGTTGAATCTAACATATCAAAGATGAAGTTTGCCAAGCTTCAAACCCCGAAAACATGTTTAGAAGGTTCAAAAGGCCTCTGAAATTTATATGTCAGAATCTGGAAATTATCTATCTAAGAGTAAGCACTTGTTTCAAAAATTGGAAAAAGGCCTTTTCTGAGGTCACAAATTATTCCAAAAACATGAAAATTTTCCTTAGTTGGATTAGAACAAATTTTATGTTTTTACCTCAGTTTTAAAATAAAGTTTTGATAGATTTTAACCATGCAAACACAGCTTGGTCAGAATTGCCACAAACAGGACAGCTTGTCTGGCTACGAAAATATCTTTTAAAACATGACCTAAACTTGGAATATGACCACGAAAGTTGGCATGCATCATATTAAATATATAAGAAACAACTTTTATTTTTGATCTAAGTCCAGAAAAAAAGTTATGATAGAGTAAAATGAGCATGAAAACATGAACTGAACAGGGTACACAAACTGGGCTGGTTACATATAGCATGAAGATGGACATTAAAACATGGTCTAAACTTAAAACCAACACATGAGACTTGGGGAACTTTAACATTGACATGTTATTAACATTATTGAGTTTGATTTGAAGTTGTTTGAAAGGTTGGATTGGAGTAGTGTTGTGTTTGCTTGAGTTTGGAGAGTTGTTTGAGGTTGTTGAGTGGTTTGGAGTGGTTGTTTTGTGGTGGAGGAATGGTGGTGGTGTTGTGGTGGTAGTAAGAACAAGGGAGAAAGTGAGGAGAATGTTTGGAGATGGGAATTTAGAGAATGTAGGATCTCCCCTTTCTTGGATCAACAATGGGATATATGGAGGAGGGAGGTGGTTTTCTTTGGACCAAAATGCCCCTACTATAGGGGTAGAGGAGGGAGATAAGGTTGCTTGCCGGATTTCATGGCCCAAAGGTGATGGAAATTGATCGGGAATATCATCATTTGCCTTGAATTATTGAGGAAGACAAATCTACTGGAAAAACTGGGAAGAACCGTACGGCTATGAGGGAGCCGTACTCCTCCTCATGCCGTACGGCCACAGTGCATTTTCTGGCCATTTTTGTTCCGCCACTTGTCGCTCAGTGATTGGCCCTTCAAAGCATGACTCACCCCATGTTTGTGCAGCATTTGGCCAAGTTTTGTGTGGCCATGAAAGGTGTACTTGCACCATTTCCGGCTCCGTTTCTTCGTTCTGTAATGGTCCGCAACTGCTCCGGTGTGCGCGCAACGGTGTCCCATCCATCTGTGCGTCCAACACAAAATTGGCTCCTCAAAATTTTTTAGTCACAACGATATATCTTGGATATGTTAACGAGTAAGGAATAACATAAATTAATTTTAAATGGGGAGATTGATGAACCACCCTCATCCTCTTCTTCAACTTCTAGTTCATCCCCTCAGTCAACATCAAAGGACTCCAGTCTTTCTCCTACAAGCCATGAAAACACAATAGCAGATTTTGAAGTGGTCAAACCTGCTGACAAAGATGACAGCAAGATCATTGTGGATGATGATGCCCACACCAGTGAAGGTGAAACTGAGGTTCAACAACCAAGAAACTCAAGTGATGTACAGATTATAGATGATGAATAAATGAGTGATCAACAAACTCTTGCTGCACACTTCAAGCATCTAAAGACAACCAGGCATGCATCAAAAGCAACCATGGTTGCAGACTCAACAGCTAAGAAAGCAATCTCAACAGCTGAGCAAGATGAGCCAACAGCTGAGCCCCAACCAGATGCCACAGATAAGGTAACCTCCTCATCCTCTACTATTGGTCAATTCATTATGAAGAGAAGACCTATGAGATCTCCCTCCCCTTCTCCAAAAAGGCATAGACAAGCATCCCCTCCCTCTCCCAATCTCACCTCCAATTCAGATCATGTCTCTGCCATTGAAGGCATTCTTCACCTTCACTCTCAAACTTCTCCAACACATTCACCTGTTGAAATTCATAGGGGGAATTCTCCTAGGTCAGATAGCCCTACTAAGTCAAGGGGGAACTCTCTAATTCATGAGTCTATCCCAACAGCTGAGACTCTACCTCCATCTGTACCTCCTCCTCCTTCTCACACTACTGCTTCTCTACCTCCAAAAATACCTATTTAGTCTACTGTCCTTCCTATTTTCAATCCTAAACTCCTAGAATTCATTAAGGATAAGACTGTCTCCAATTTGTCTGAGGAAGATAACACAACCCTTTTTTGAACAGCTATCCTCTAAGTTCTCACTTAATGAAGCCCTCAAAGCCTTTGAGTTTATGAGACTAAGAGAAGCTAGACTTTCACTAGAACAAGGTGGCTCATCTATTCCCCAGTCTGTCTCAACAGCTATCCCTCCCTTTAAATCAATCCCTCAATCCCAACTTGATATAGACACCTCCATGCCTACCCCTAGTTTTTGGGCCCTTGACTGTGATATTGATTTTTCAATCACAGCTGTCCAAGAACCCCACAAAAAATTTGGTTCCATTCCCATTCTCCCACCTCTGCTCAACCCTCATAACCTATCCAACTCTTGGGAAATGACATAAACCTACATGAGCATTCATGCCAGAAACATTGGGGGTCAACTCTTCTATGCATATGAAGAGTGGAAGAAGTTTAAGATCACTACTCAATATTGCTTCCTATTCTCTTCTCCAAAGCTTCCCAATCCCCTCACCCTTTCAAATATTCCTGAGTGGGAATTTGTCTTCTCTCACCTCATCTCCAAAAATCTTTTGGAATGCCTATACACCCCTTCTTCCCTTGTGTATGCTCTATGCATTCAATATGCTCAGTCTGTCTTCTGGACCCTTCTATCCAAAAAGAGTTGCGTACTTAGGATCATAGTCAAAAATCTATTCCCTATCTCTATTGTTTACCCCCAACACCTACCTCCTCCTCCTCCTGTATTCCACAAGAAATCCAGATCAAAGCTTGCTAACCTCCCATCAAACTTTGACCCATTCAAATACACCCCATCATATTACCTCACCTATACTGACTTTAACCAATTCTCAGCCACCCTCATCAAACAACTCAAATCCCCTCTCCTTAGAAAGCTTGATGACATCTCTGAATTCATTATTCAAAGAGGTGACAATCCAATCCCTCCATCTCCTGAACATCCAACCCAAACAGCTTTCTCACCTCCTCCTCCCAGCACCCATATTATTCCCTCCAGACCATCACAGGCATCCATCTACTCCTACTTCCAAGCTCCTCCTCCTGGTCAGCCTTCCAAATTCACCAAGAAGAGACCTGCCTCTCTGTAAAAGGACTATACCATGGGGGTTTCACTATCTGAAGAGACCATAATCCCTCAACAGCTGTAAGCTTGGATTGGCAAAAGACTTCTGCATCACCAACCAGTTCTCACCAAGAATCAGTTGATAGCCAGACAAACCAGAATTTCCAGTACAACTACATGATGGGTCTTGACTGGAATAATGTATGGTTCTACAGACAGAATGAACCAGTGAGAAAGGATGCTCTTCTTCAACAACTTGAAGCAGTGAGAAGAAGTCAGAATACCTAAGCTAGGATTAAAATAATTGAGTTTGTTTTCTTGAGTTATATCCCTTCATTGTTACCGTTCGTTTCGGTCATCTCCTCTTAGTACCCGAGGGGATCCCGTATGAACTTACTGGGCATTGTTCGCTCATTCCTTCCATTCTTATTTCTCTCCATGTTATAAATAAGCAGATCGAAGGTCGCAAGGTTTGGCGGCATAGAAGTTACTTTTAAAAAAGTAGTTATTAGTTATGTTTTCCGTTATGTTTAAGTTGAGACTTTCATTCCGTTAGTTACCTTTTGAGTTAGTGATTTGTACTAGCCGTTTGGGTTTGAATGTTAGTTAAAGTTTGAATTGTGGTTAATTGTAGCCGTTGGGGGCATTCTGAATTTGGGATTTATTCAAATAAGTTATTATTCATTAGTTTGTGAAAAGTGGGGGTGTTACACTTTTACCTCACATTTTTTGCTTTGTTCACTACTTGTCCAATTTCAGAACATAAATGGGCAGTAATTAACTGTAAAATGTTGTTTCTAATGAGCCAAATCAAAAGTTCCATGTTAAACACTTTAGAGAACAAATAAGAACAAGCTGGGAAAAAAGCAGCTACAGAAACGGATCACTCATCCATTTTTTTAAAAAAAATTAGTCGAAAGCAAACCATACGGGGTTTATTGTCCACACCCACATCCAATGGTGTATCCAGGATTTAGACTTAGGGTGTGCAACATTTAATGCAATATAAAAAAATTGCAAGATAAATTAATATGCATCAAGTGCGGTGATATTGTTGAATCTTTTCTTTTCTCTTCGTCTTTCATCTCCCATCGTTCTTTCTATTAGAGATGTTTATTCCGAATTAAGGTTCAAACAGTTACCTTTAAATTAAATTGTAGCAACGAAATTTAAAGAATTTATTAATAAAAACATTGAGTTTTGGGTTTAGGCAATTGCAAAATATGTAGGAAGTAAGGAAATAAATTTTAGTAATAATTGAAATAATTTGGCAAAAATTTTAGTGATGAATTCAAGTAATTTGAGTTTTTCTTTAAATAATTTACTAATATATATTGTAAAAAAAAAATTGCTACTAATTTAACAATAAAAGCCCATTAAGTAAACTTTGAAGATTGGAACTATTTAATGACTTATCACAGTTTCTTTATTATATATCAGAATATGACTTTGCACCTTTTTTTTTTTTCAAATTTAATTCATAGTTGAACTCAATACATAATCATCAGCAGAAGCGCGTAGGAGACAAATCATAGGGAGAGAAAAACTTCTCTCTAACTTCTGGGGGAGGGGGGGGGATCGAACCCATGACCTCCAGGTTGGAAGCCATGAGCTCTGGCCACCAGGCTAAAGCCTGATGGTTATGACTTTGCACCTTTGTTTTAATTAATACTGGGTAATGTCAGGGTGTACGGCTGCCCACCCTACATATATACTAGATCCGCCCCTGCCCACATCTAATAAGTTTTCACACAAAAAGCCACGTCACGAAATGTTTGCTCAAGATCACTGATTTTGTTCTGGATAGAAAATAGACGAAAAATATAAGTAAATCTTTTGACACGAGACTGATATATGCGCACAGTACCACTTTTCTGACAAACTAAACATCTCTCTTGAGTAAATGATTTATCATGAGGTTGATACACTGGAATCACATACGAGTATAATTTTCTTGATTGGCCCGGCTTTTGAAAACATCGAGATCCATCTCTAATGGATCAGTTGCTTGCAGCTCCACCTGAATATCGTTCAGTTCCCTCTTGAATCTGTCTTTGAAACTTGAATATATCATTTTGCTCCTCGCCCTAGCTGTATCAGGTGACCTGTGCCAAAACTCAAAAAACAACAAAAAACAAGCACAATTAACATTCATGGAGAGGTTCCTATGACGAACCGAACACAGTAACTGACACGCCCCAAGTCCCGGGATCCCCTAATAGAACCTCAAACCTGGTGCGCGTAACTAACAAGGAACAAGAAACTAACGGGAAACAGGAACAATACCTGTTAGAAACAAACTGACATGATATATATACTCAAGAGTAGGGAGCTAAGATAGCTCACAACGAGTTCTAGACCAAGAAAATTAAAACCAAAATGGTTACATACAGCGGAAGACATGCCTAGCAAATAAGCTGGCATCAAGAACTGACTAGAGACAACAAGTGTTACACGAGTCTACCCCAAAACAAGCCCAGAGTTTAATAACTCATACAACCTCCTCCTTACCAATGTATTAAAAGGACACTAGATTCAAACAAGAACATCCTGCTGAGTAAGTTCCCATCTATGTCGAGCCTCACTGCGTACTATCCCCTGCTTTCCTGGGGGGGGAAACAAATAAAGGGTGAGATAAATCTCAGTAAGCTATTAACATGCAACTACATGTCATGTTATCATGCAGTTCAAGTAGATACTCAAGTAATCATATATCAAGTATCATCAAGTAACAAGTATAGGAGAGGCTAAGCAAACTCAACAAGTAATCAAGCTCAAGATATGATCAGGTAACAAGTAGTCAAGTAGTGTCAGAGGCTAGACCAACTCACCAAGATGCACATAGGCCTATCACGTATCATTACCTGAATCCTTCCTTATTCCTCCCAAGAATACCATTGTTGTCGATGCTTGTATAGCTGAGGACAACCACGATCAAGATCAAGAGACTCCTATGCAGTATATAAGAAGACCCTGTAACCAGTGTCATTCACAAGAACAAGATTCACAAGGTGTTCACGAGTTAGCATTCAACTTATATCAGGCGTACTGCTCCAATATAGGATGCTAAGCCCTTACTATGGCCAGTAGTAAGGGAAAAACAGACCGAATGCATAGACCCACGATTATTACTTATGCCCCATCCCTCGCAATAAGCGTGAACCTATACACCCCTCTAAACCAAATAAGCCAGCTGGACTCACACGAGAATGTACAAGTAGATGTTTACTTGAACTACGAGAATAGAACTAAGTTCCATATTAGTGGACCAGTCTTTATGCACCATGTAATCATGTATCATGTATCATGTGCTGACGAGAATATGCATCATGTAGTCATGTATCATGTGCTCACGAGAATACAAGTACACGTACACAATCATTGCGAAGACAAATCAATCTAACAATGGCACATAGAGTGTCCATATAACACGGTCAATCCAAGTTAGAGTCTATTAATAACAGACCTCAAACAAGTAGTAGGGTATATCATTCTATATCACTTTGTCACATGCCAAGTTTGCACGTACATATTCATATCATGTTTAACACATTAAAGTGTCTATCACGATACCCTTACTATCAAATAGAGCCCAATACCTTAGACTCTAAACACGTAGAAGAATAGGTCACATCATACCTAGTCACAGTCATATCTCACGTATATGTATCGTTAGTAATCGAATACATTTTCCAACACATATTGTGTTCTGAAGTTATTCTTATTAACTTAAATCGTAGTATTCACGATTATATGAATTATCTTCATATTACACTAGACCCTATTTTCTTTAGGAACCCATTTCAAGACAAGATATCTTCTTATACTTTATATACTTCATTGAGTATATACACGATTAAAACCAATCACTAGCACTTTATTGTTTGTTCATAACACTTACAATACACACGTATCAAATTCAAGTATGTAGTAGAGTTAATCATTCTCTATCTAGTTCCATATCCGAACTCTTTTGGTTATTCATACCATGTATCAAGTAATCAAGAAGTAACATTCTATCAAGTAAATATATGCAAGATTTGCATATACACATCAAGACTCTTTCAAGTTTATTACCATACACATATATTGGTGTCAAGGCACGTACAAGATTTTATAATCTTATATTCAAGTCTTAATCCAATTATTTGGATGTTCAAGTCATGTACAAGATTTTATTGTCTTATACTTCAGGTTACTGTCTCAACTTAAGACATTCAAGACATTCAAGACATTCAGGACATTCAAGACATTCAATACATATACAAGATTTTATCATCTTATATCCAAGTTCTCAATCCATTTCTTTGGATGGTTAAACATGTACAAGAGTTAATTATCTTATACTTCAAGTTCAAGCTAGGAAGATGAATTATACATCTTTCACGTATTAATTTCCAATCCTTTTCTTAGGACATTCAAGCTCAAGACATTAGTTGGTGTCCCTAAGGTACACAAACATTAATTTCAAGACACATAAAAGAGTTACTACTCTTATACTCAAGTTATCATTTAATTATGATTCAAGTCCACATTTCATTTGTTCACAAAGGGACTATTTTTCAGTACTAGAGTGTTCTACAACACTCATCTAGGCCATCTAGGGTAGTACCCTAAACCTAGACCAAGAATACTTCGAGTTCACATTAAATAAAATGAGCTATACAACTCATACTTACAAGTTCATAATCCCCTACATAGGATATTCGAGCTCAAGACACTAATTTGGTGCTCTCAAGGTGCACAAACATAGGTTCCAAGACAAGCATAACACATAAGTGCTTGTTCATAGCACTTTCAAGACATATAAAAGAGTTCTTCCTTTTATACTCAAGTTCTCATTTTAATTTAATGAGTAATCATATTCAAGACTCACTTCTGATGCCCCTAAGGTCTCACAACACTTGCTAGGACATCTTATCTTAAGGCTATATACCTTAACAAGGGATAAGCTTTCAATTTAATTTAGATTTAAAACACTTTGGTTGAAACAGGGGACCGGGCGGGCGCTCATCCAAGGCTTTTTGGAACTAAAACTTCTGGTGAAACAAGCGGGCGCTCGAGGGACCACCAGGCGGGCGCCTGGTACAATTTTCAGCCAAAACCCAATTTCTTTCCCAGGCTTAGAATTCTCCGTCCCAAGCGTAGGAGTATACTTTTAGTAACCCTTAGGCAATACCCAAGGCACTATTTCAAGCTCAATCCATTTCTTTTACCGTCCCATAAATAATAGGATAATTTCCTTTTATTCCAATTTAATATTTCACCGTCCCTAAAAGTATAAGTACAATTTTATAATATACTAATATACCCATCTAGGGATACTTCCATTCATTTCCCCGTACCACAAATAATGGTACAATTTTTCTAATACTATTTAAATCAAGTTACTATTTTACCGTCTCACGAATAGGAGTATAATTTTTCTAACTTCCCAGGATACTTTCAAGTTGATTTTATTCTTATAATTCATTCGATTACTCCCTTCGTCCCAATTTTACAAGTATCACGAAAATTGCCCAAAACACAATTTTAACAAGAACAAGTAGCGGGAATAACATATATGCATGTTATTACAAGTAAGGGGGAGTCAATAGCTTACCTAGTCCGAAATCAAGTTGACCCAAATTAATTTTTGATCGGTCTGGAATGCTCTATTCAACGCCACGAATATTTATCCGGGACCGGAATCACGAACAGAGGAATAATTAATCGCGAGGAGTCGAGAATAGGGTAAAACCGAACTCCCTTTATGAAACAGAGAGAAAGTAAGAGAAAGCTTGAGAATGAATTGCTTTCTCAGGCAACAACACAATATATACTTAAAACTTTCGAGAAATGATGCTTAGGCCCCTCAAGTTCTAACTTTGACAAAAAGGCCCCTAACTTTCAACTTTGACATTTAACCACCTTAATTTTCTAAAATAGTTAAATAATTAACTCAAATAAAATAGCATATAAATATGCTAATCAAGAATTTAACAAGCAAGTCAAGAATTTAACAAATAAGTCAAATATTTAACGAGATTAAGGATGGGCGTTACAGTAACACACACAAAGACACGGAGAAAAATAAATAAATACTCCCTCCGTCCCAGAAATATAGCCTCCTTTGACTTTTGATTGTCAACACAAGTGAACTTGGACTAATTATTAATATCAATCTAATCATCTTAGTCAAATTCTAAAACTTGTAATTGATAAATCATTAACTGATTTATCGATAACCATTCTAAAATTTCATTGGAAAATTAGATTGACATTAATATTTAGTCAAAGTTCACTTGTGATTACCATGAAATGTCAAATGGGACTATGTTTCTGGGACGGAGGGAATAAATCATAAGAAACTCTGTTTTGAAACTGACACCACCATGAAATGAAAAAGATCCTACTCTTCTGCCAATTCCCTTCAGTCACGAAATCGTAATTGTAAACAGCGTATCGACACTCCTCTCTGGGTAGGCTTGCAGCAAAATCCTCATAGCTTTGGGCAGGGTCGCCAACCTTCTCCACAATGACCTGTTTTTACTTCTCCTCAATCTTGAATACTATGAAGCGGTATGTTATTTTTGCTTTCAGCTCCAAGAATTTCAGCTTGCATTCATCATGCACGGCCGTCCCTGATGCCGCGTTAGCCTATACATATATGTAAATTTCAAGATGAGAATGCATGAGTGTACACAACAAAAACTTGTTCAAACTTAGGTTGGCACCCGAGCGTACACACATACACACACACACACAAACACACACACACACACACACACACACATATATATATATATATATATATATATATATACACGTATGTACTCCCTGAAAGTTGTTCTCTCCTTTTTTTCATTGTTAGTTTGAATGAACTTTGAGCAATAATTAAGGTTGTTTTTAAATTTATAAATTATAATCTAAAAATTGGTATTGATAGTATTTATAATGGTGTATCAATAACAAACTGTAAATTTTCATTAGGATAGTTAAAAGTTGTAGAAAATCATACACGGTCATGGAACAAAAGGAAGAACACGGCTGGGAAACTTATTTCCTTGTTATTGATAATGATAGAAACAATACAATATATATCAAAAACCCTAGAGAAAGGAAACTAGGTAATTATGGACTCTCTATGAAACCTACAATATTTGGACTCAAATACTTACAATATTAGTCACAATAAAACTCTACTATCCTTATTTACAAGGATACAAATACTCAAAGAATATTACGTCTCATACCCCCCCCCCCCCAATCAAGCTAGCCATCCGTACGGAAGATGAAGTTTGGTAGAAAGAGCTTGAAACATGGGTTTGGACAAGCCTTTTGTGAAGCTATCAGCAAGTTGGTCATCCGTTGAAGCATAATAGAGACAAAGAAAACCACAAGTAACCAACTCACAAATAAAATGGTAATCAATCTTTATATGGCGAGTGTGAGCATGGAAAAATGGATTGCAAGCCATGTGAAGCCTAGAGAGATTGTCATAAAATAACGACAACAGAATAAACGGAACATGTAACTCTCGAAAGAGATATGAGAACCATCGTAGTTCCGCAGTGGTGGTAGCAAGAGCACGATACTCAGCTTCACTACTCAAACGAGAAACTCTAGAATGCTTCTTGCCCATCCAAGAAATTAGATTAGGCCCAATAAAGATGCAAGCACCAGTAGTTACGGCTGTAAACGAGCCGAGTCGAGCTTTGGGGTATCAAGCTCGAGCTCGAGCTCACTTGTTTGTTCAAAATCAAGTCGAATCGAGCTCGCGAGCTGTTCGTGAACAACTCGAGTTTTAACGAGCCGAGCTCGAGATTAAGCTTTTTTTTTTGTAAAAATGTGTTCTTAATGAGCTTATTTAGTCGAGTTCGAGCTTATCGAGTCGAGTTCGGACCGGTCGAAAACAAAAAATTCAAGTTTAACGAGGTTATCGAGCCGAACTCGAGCTTTTAATGAGCTAACTAGTCGAACATGTTCGGTTCGATAAAGAAACGAGTTTGACAATCGGTTCAAACTCGAGTTACAACTCGAGCTCACTCGAACTCGAGCCAGCTCGAATCGTATAACAACCCTACCAGTAGTAGACAGTCTATCATCACGGTCACCTGCCCAATCGACATCAGAGTATGTGCATATGGAGAAGGATGAAGACAAATAGAAAGTGAGATCGAGGTCAAACGTGCCTTTGACAAAATGTAAGATTTGTTTGGTTGCGATCAAATGAGTAGTGCGGGGTTAATGCATGAGCTGACAAACCTGATTGACAGAGAAAGCAATGTGTTAGGTGTGGGAGCCCGCGCTCGAAACCTTATCCGCGCTCGCGTTCTCATAATGGTTTCCCTACTTTGGTTTTGGAAAGAAGAGTCGCCACCTCATTTTATTAAAGGAAAATGGAGATAAAACCTTTTTTGAGTTTGAAAAATGAGAAAGTGGGTTCGGGGGCTAAGTTACGAGTAGAGAATGTGATTAGCAGCACTCCCACTCCACTCGCCCTTATGGTCTCTAGCATGCTTCTGCCTACATTTGATTTTAATATGCCTTTTCTAAAATGCCTTTTATATCCTAACTTTAGAAAATGTGTGTGTTTATGTACAAATGTGTCTTCTAATCTAGGTCGATTCATTTAAGTCCCAACCGGGAATCGGTTTGGGTGGATTCCCGATTGGTTTTCGAAAATGGTTTTGAATCATTTAGACAAGGAAAACAAATAAAGGGGGAGAGGTTATTATGTACAAATTATACAAAAAAGGGAGACATATCCCTTGTAAATGAATGTCCAAGTTTATGGTTGTTGCTGAAGTTCAGGACCACCTGTTATTCATGGGGGAATTTACCTGTCCAATACCTATCCAAATCCAGAAAGAAAACTTCGGATTTACTACCAACATGTTAGAGAACACATAGGAATTATTGATTAATTTTTATATTATATTTTCATGCTTAAATCATGCAAAGAACACAAATGTGAAATCTGCCCAGAACAGTAAACACATAGCATGTCAGACTTTCATGGCAAATTTACTCTATCATAGCTTGGGAATATGGAAAAACACAAAGCATTAAAGTTGAATCTAACATATCAAAGATGAAGTTTGCCAAGCTTCAAACCCAGAAAACATGTTTAGAAGGTTCAAAAGGCCTCTGAAATTTAGATGTCAGAATCTGGAAATTATCTATCTGAGAGTAAGCACTTGTTTCAAAAATTGGAAAAAGGCCTTTTCTGAGGTCACAAATTATTCCAAAAACATGAAAATTTTCCTTAGTTGGATTAGAACAAATTTTATGTTTTTACCTCAGTTTTAAAATCAAGTTTTGATAGAGTTTTAACCATGCAAACACAGCTTGGTCAGAAATGCCACAAACAGGACAGCTTGTCTGGCTACAAAAATATCTTTTAAAACATGACCTAAACTTGGAATATGACCACGAAACTTGGCATGCATCATATTAAATATACTAGTGCTACACCCGTGCTTCGCACGGCGAAAATATATGAAAAATTTATTAATTATTGCAACTATATATATAAACAACGAACAGTTATCACTAAATAGCGGAAAAAGACAATAAAAGATGAAAGTACATAGTTTTCATTTTAAATGAAAATGTTAGAAAAAATTAAATACCATAGATAACTAAAATAAAAACATGATAAGTGTTCAACACAAGATAAAACAACAACTAATTCATCCACAATAGCAGTAAAACAAACCAATTGTTAGTTTTTAAAATAATGAGTCTTGGCAATGCCTTTGACCAAATTACATGATTGTGGTCAAAGTTGAGGGACTGTTTCCTTTTGCTTCACCTTTGCCACCGGAAAACCTTTCTGAAAATAATGACTTCAATGAAACGATTGCATTATTCTTTACAATATTGTACCAAACATTGGAGCATAACTAAAAAAAAAATAAAAAAAATTCAAGCATAAGTAAAATTATTTCAAAAAGTGGCGACACTTAATAAAGCCCCTAAATCAATACGAAAATGAATGTCTATCCCCTAAAATGAGAAAAGTGAAACCATAGGCTCCCAAGTAATACAACATACTCCCTCCGTCTCATCTGAATTAGGATTTTTGGATTGGACACGGGGATTAAAGAAAAAGTGTTAGTGGAGTAGGCGTTGTGAGTATGAAAAGTAAAGTAGGAGAGAGAAAGTGGGGTAGAGAATAATGAGTGAAAAGTTGTTGTGAGTGTGGATGTGGGTCCCATTAAATAAAACACTTCCATTTTTGGGTTGTCTTAATTCGAATGGGACACCCAAAATTGAAATTAGTCCTAATTCAAGTGGGACGGAGGGGAGTATAAAGTTTGGGATAGTAAAAATGAGATTAACCCCATGTTTATACTATTTACGTTCTTGTGCAAAGATAGTACTCCCTCCGTCCCAGCCTAAGTGTCTTACTTTCCTTTTTGGTTTATCCCAGCCTAAGTGTCTTTGTTGCTTTATTCGTTGCTTTATTACCTAAAATGGACTATGAGACCCACTTGTCATTCTCACAACAAAAACTCCCTACCCACTTTATCTCTCCTACTTTCTCTTCCTTACTTTTTCATACTCACAACATTTAATTTTTCTTAATCTCCGTGTAAAGTCAAACTCAGACTCTTATGCCGGGACTGAGGGAGTAATAAATTGAAGCTTTAGAAACATAACACTTATTTTGAAATAGATTAAAAAGAAAAATGCATTTTGAAATAGATTAAAAAGAAAAATGCGTCGTGTATTATAAAACAGAGTGAATATTGCATATTGAGAAATGTTATAATACTTATTCCAAAAAAATATCCTTTCATTTAAAAAAAATATAGTGTTAAATACATATTTTTTTCTGGAAGATGGAGGTAATATGCATGACTTCGATGTCAAAATTGGAACAAATCACAACAGAAACAACAGAAAAGAAAGAAGCTTATGTACTATGGTCAACCTTTAAAATATAAGTAGGACACTGAAATCCAGTAAAAGGATTAAAGTTATTGAAAAGTCAACCCAGACGATACATTATTTTCTGCGACCACCACCCATGTACTACCAAGTAAAGAAAGCTTTACTGTCTAAAGCTAGTGAACAAAAGAAACCAAAGTTGCAATGGTTATAATACATAATCCATTGTATATATCAACAAAATATTCTTCCCAGTAGGATCTAAAAGTCTTGGCAAATTTGCAAACCATTTTTTTACATATAAAATACAAAAGTACCTATAAATTCAGTGCTTTCTCCAGTCCACCATTCTCCTTCTTACTGTCACCACCATCACTGCCACTTTTGATATATTGCACCACTACCACACTGCCTTCTTTCCTTGGTGGAAGGATCTTCACTGACGTCATCAGCTTCTCCGCAAATGCCTTGATGTCAATTACTCTTTTTTACTTTTAACAAATTTTGCTTATCCATTGCATCTCCATGTACACCTTGTTCATGTTCAATCAAGAAATACTTCCATTTAAAAGTATGCAAATGATGTAAAAATAATATTGATAAATATTACTAATATTTAGTAACGTAATATCCTCGTTGCGTAATTATAATCTTCAGTTATTCAATCAAATACGGAGCATGCAATATTATTGATCGTAACTCCACGAATGGATTCTCCAAATTTGGCCCTATGTACACACTCCAGTTTTAGCTCAAAAAGAATTGCATCAATAAACAAAGTGACTAAGGATTTTTTTTTTTATTTTTATTTTTTTTGCCTGAAAGCAAAAGAGAAAAAAAAATGGGCGGAGGGGATCATTTAGTAAAACCATCCCCACCCCAACTTGGGGTCTCCCTTCTCATTTCCTTGATCCTTCTATTCCATTTTTCCTCACCAACAGGTTTCAACCAAGTTGCCATAACAAAAAAACTTCATTTATTTCACTTCTCAATTAAATGATACAACCTACTTTTTTTCAAAAGGAAAAGGATACAACCTACTTATCAATCTGTATTCTTCTTTTTCTTTTATCATGATTTACTTGCACCAAAAGAAAAAAAAAATCTTGCTTATAAAAAAAAAAAAGAAGCCTAGAATGGTTCAACTAACAAAATGTTCCAAACAAACATAAGTACCATCGCCAAGCGAAGCAGCCTCTTCCTATCGCACTCCTCCCTTGGTTCCACATAATTGACTTTGAGAAAAAAAAGGCAGCAGAGTTCAATTTAGCCAGCAGAAAGATTTGGTAGTTAAAGAACAAAAGTAGGATTAGCTAAATAACAACCACATCTTAACTTACAATGTGAAACATGAACAAAATTCCATATGCTTAGGAGCTCAATGGAAATCATAATCAACAGCTCATCTATATGCCAAAAAACTGGATATGGGAGAAGGATTCAATCTGAGGAACATAAATTTTTAATTGATGAGAACAAAAAAAAAAATATAAGCTTCAAAATATATACCTTCATACAACTGATGCTTATCAACCTTCATATTACCGAGGCTTATACCAAATTTCTCAAACAAAACCCACAAGGAACCAATCATCTCAATAGGTGTAGGCACTGGTACGCGCAGTGGCACACGCAGTCTGGTCTCTGCAACACAAAAAAGTTAGCTGTCATCATAGTGCTTCTCGGAGTACTTGATCTGGCCCATCTTCTTCTGAATGTAGACACCAGGAAACCGCCATCCCAATCACGAAAACCATGGCCTAAAGAAGAAATATATAAGGCAAATCAAGTAGATTAAAACAGTGTAAATATACCCCATAAATCATCGAAATTCAATCAATCGCAACTGCAATTGCAATCAATCCTAATGATCAGTCCTCAAGCAGTTGAAAAGAATCAAAAGTTACATAGTAGAGCGAAAATTAAGGTAAAAACGAACACTGGTGGAATATTGCACCTGAACATTGAACAGATTGAATGAGGGAAGAGAGGGTGGCAAGTTGCGAGTAGCACTGTATCTAGTGTCTAATAAAAACTTCAAAAATAAATGGTAAAAAGTTTATAGGTACAGTGTTTGCATGCCTTTTGGGATAAAAATGGTCCTTTATTTTTGGATGGAAGGAGTTCTATTTAGTCAAATAAAAACTTCAGCCTCTGCTTCCAAACTCTTTTAAGTTTTAATGGTGAATTTGGATGATGACTACTCTTGAATTTTTATACCCCTTTCTCTGCACGTGTGAAATCTTTAACTGCAGATGTAGAAATGGGACATATCAAATAGGGGTAGATTTGATAGTTTTGTTGTTTACTTATGGTATTAAGGCATTATATTGCTTTTATTAAAATTTTAAAACTGGTGAAAAAAAAGGCAGTTACTTTAGATTAAGTGGGATATATGGGGAACATTTAATTTCAGAATTCAGATAATTTAAGCAATTTTCTCTACCACACTTTGTATCACTTCTAATTTAACTATATTCATGTTCACATTAACATAAATCAACTCTAATTCAATTAAATAGAGATGGTCAATCTTACTTATAGAAGGGGTATGTTGCCTCAACACGAAACAAAATACAGGTGCGCACAATGCATTTTCTCTTGCCCGTCAAGAGTTTGTTACTTTGAAATTCTTTATTCATTTCCAGTTAGTTAAACGGACTACAAAATCAAGAAAGCAAGCTTCAGTGCACCACAAATAAGTATACTCCCTCTGTCCCATTTTAAGATTCAAAAATTTCCTAAAAGGATGTCCTTTTTAAGAGTCAAAATCCTAAAATGGAAAGTGGGTCCTACATGTCATACTCACAACATTTATCTCTTCTCTACACTACTTTCTCTTTGCTACCCTAACTGTCAACACTCACAACATGTGACTTTTTCCTTAATTCTTGATGTCATCCATTTTTTGACTCTTAACATGAGACGGAGGGAGTATATCCTCCCATTCAAAAAAGAAAAATAATAAAAATCAATTGCCTTAGAAAGTACCACAAACCATTATGGGATGGAATGAGTATATTGGAGCATGGCCCTAACTACTAATTCACCCCATCGCATGTATTTACACCACCACCAAAAACACACATACATAAATATATACAGAAGGGGTGAAGCTTGATTGATGTCAAATAAAATAAAAAAAAATCAAGCAATACTCCACATCACAATAAATAAGAACAAAGGTAATTCAGAGGTTATAACTAATATCGAGTCTGAATTCAGTACAAAGATCACACCAAGGTAATAAGGTAATTGATCAAACACCTTGACTGCAAGCGAAGATGAAATTTAGAAAGAAGGTGAAACAGGAGAGAGAAAGAGGCAAAAAAAAATCAAGTATGGCAGAGAGCAAGAAAATATGAAGTCGAACCTGGAAGACTGTTATAGGCCAGTGAAATCAAGCGTCGTAGGTTTACCGGCGTACGGGTTTTGGTTTGGACTGTGGTAGGCCAGAAAAATCATTTGTTGCTGGTTTTCCACCGGGTGGAGATTGGGTTTGAGCATACTTGGTTGTTGCCGTCTCGTCGTCTTCTACGACTTCTCCTTCTTCGTCGTCTTCTCCAATTTCCTATCCTCAGACCTGTTTTCATATTGTAACCAAAAAGTAAATTCAATCTTAAATTAAGATTTCAATAAACCTGTAATTTTTCAAAATTTCTATATAGACCAGCCGTGGACATCAAATTCGGGTTTGGAATGAAGTAGGGGATTAATTGAGTTTATTTTTTTTCCAAATGATCCTTTTAGGAAAACCTCAAACTGACTGATCTGCAACTACCAAATAGTGGGAAGGGACAACTGTTCATAGGATGTTAGGGTTAAATTTGCGGTTAGTCTTGATGTCTAAAATATTTCATTCCACCACAAAAACACAAATAAATTTACATCAACGGAAAGAGAATGGGGCAGAGATAGGTAATAGTAACCATACCAATTGAATAGGGGCGGTCACTTCATAGTCCTCAATCGTCGAAGCTTGACTGCCGACGAACAAACTCTTCGCATTCATTTTGGTCGATGTACGCCACCACCTTCCACCCACCTCACAGTCGAGGTTGTAATTCAATTTATGTAATTACCGTGTACCTGTGTGGCTCCTCACATCTTAAAAGTAAACTCCAAATCTGCACGTACATCACAAGAACGGAAAATGAAAACCTAATTTCTAGGTATAACCAAAAAAATCCAGAATATAGACCCAAAAACACACATTCCAGCACACAAGAACACCTCCACAGGCACATACTCATGTTCATAAAGATATGTGTGCATCTTACTACATCTACAATGTAGATCTCTCTAGATCTACAAAGATCTGAACAACACACGAACAAACCAGACAAAAACATAAAAAACCACACAGATCAAGCCCCTAATTTCTAGATCTAAGCCTAAATTCAAAAACCATAACATACTTGAAACACAAACTCAGAGATACACTAACTCAGAGAAAATCAAATAGACAAAAAAAAAATGATGAAGAAGAAATAAAAGAGACGAAGAGATGACCTGTAAGATAGCGGTGGTCTCAGGAGGGCATACGATTTGTAGCTCAAAATCACAAACCCATAGGCGGTTCTCGCGGTAGAAAGATGGAGCTCGCGGTGGTGTGGAGATAGTAGGGCGGAAATGGAGAAGGCTGTGACGGCAGAGAAGGTGTGACGGCGGTGAACGGCGAAATTAAAGCGACGGCGCCGGCGATTTGCGCGTGGTGATCAGTCAGCTGTCAAAGGTTCGCCGGAGATGAAGATTCGTCGGAGAAGATGTAGTAGGTGAATATTCCAGAAAAGTTGAGAGCCGGTGATAGAGAGAGACGATCGTCGGAGACAATGGAGAGAGAGAGAGAGAGAGAGAGAGAGCGTTTGTTTTTTAGAGAGAGAAATTTCTGAGGAAAAGTGAGGAGGGGGGAGAGGTCGAGATGGTTTTGTATCACGCGGTCACTGTGGCTATTTCCAATTTTACCCTTCCAATTTTGAACACTTTGGAGCAAGACGACGTCGTCTAAACATTTCCATTTATAACGACTGTGATAGCGACGTTTTTGAGCGCCAAACTGCCAAAAATGGCATGTCTTGTGCTTTTAATATAGTATAGATAAGAAACAACTTTTATTTTTGATCTAAGTCCAGAAAAAAAGTTATGATGGAGTAAAATGGGCATGAAAACATGAACTGAACAGGGACACAAACTGGGCTGGTTACATATAACATGAAGATGGACATTAAAACATGGTCTAAACTTAAAACCAACACATGAGACTTGGGGAAACATTGACATGTTATTAACATTATTGAGTTATTTGAAGTTGTTTGAAAGGTTGGATTGGAGTAGTGTTGTGTTTGCTTGAGTTTGGAGAGTTGTTTGAGGTTGTTGAGTGGTTTGGAGTGGTTGTTTTGTGGTGGAGGAATGGTGGTGTTGTGGTGGTAGTATGAACAAGGGAGAAAGTGAGGAGAATGTTTGGAGATGGGAATGTAGAGAATGTAGGATCTCCCCTTTCTTGGATCAACAATGGGGTATATGGAGGAGGGAGGTGGTTTTCTTTGGACCAAAATGCCCCTACTATAGGGGTAGAGGAGGGAGATGAGGTTGCTTGCCGGATTTCATGGCCAAAAGGTGATGGAAATTGATCGGGAATATCATCATTTGCCTTGAATTATTGAGGAAGACAAATCTGCTGGAAAAACTGGGAAGAACCGTACGGCTATGAGGGAGCCGTACTCCTCCTTCATGCCGTACGGCCACAGTGCATTTTCTGGCCATTTTTGTTCCGCCACTTGTCGATCAGTGATTGGCCCTTTAAAGCATGACTCACCCCATGTTTGTACAACATTTGGCCAAGTTTTGTGTGGCCATGCAAGGTGTACTTGCACCATTTCCGGCTCCGTTTCTTCGTTCTGTAATGGTCCGCAACTGCTCCGGTGTGCGCGCAACGGTGTCCCGTTCATCTGTGCGTCCAACATGAAAGTTGCTCCTCAAAATTTTCTGGTCACAACGATATATCTTGGATATGTTAACGAGTAAGGAATAACATAAATTAATTTTAAATGGGGTGATTGATGAAGCACCCTCATCCTCTTCTTCAACTTCTAGTTCATCCCCTCAGTCAACATCAAAGGACTCCAGTCTTTCTCCTACAAGCCATGAAAACACAACAGCAGACTTTGAAGTGGTCAAACCTGCTGACAAAGATGAGAGCAAGATCATTGTGGATGATGATGCCCACACCAGTGAAGGTGAAACTGAGGTTCAACAGCCAAGCAACTCAAGTGATGTACAGATTATAGATGATGAATAAATGAGTGATCAACAAACTCTTGCTGCACACTTCAAGCATCTAAAGACAACCAGGCATGCATCAAAAGCAACCATGGTTGCATACTCAACAGCTAAGAAAGCAATCTCAACAGCTGAGCAAGATGAGCCAACAGCTGAGCCCCAACCAGATGCCACAGATAAGGTAACCTCCTCATCCTCTACTATTGGTCAATTAATTATGAAGAGAAGACCTGTGAGATCTCCCTCCCCTTCTCCAAAAAGGCATAGACAAGCATCCCCTCCCTCTCCCAATCTCACCTCCAATTCAGATCATGTCTCTGCCATTGAAGGCATTCTTCACCTTCACTCTCAAACTTCTCCAACCCATTCACCTGTTGAAATTCATAGGGGGAATTCTCCTAGGTCAGATAGCCCTACTAAGTCAAGGGGGAACTCTCTAATTCATGAGTCTATCCCAACAGCTGAGACTCTACCTCCATCTGTACCTCCTCCTCCTTCTCACACTACTGCTTCTCTACCTCCAAAAATACCTATTTAGTCTACTATCCTTCCTATTCTCAATCCTAAACTCCTAGAATTCATTAAGGATAAGACTGTCTCCAATTTGTCTGAGGAAGATAACACAACCCTTTTTGAACAGCTATCCTCTAAGTTCTCACTTAATGAAGCCCTCAAAGCCTTTGAGTTTATGAGACTAAGAGAAGCTAGACTTTCACTAGGACAAGGTGGCTCATCTATTCCCCAGTCTGTCTCAACATCTATCCCTCCCTTTAAATCAATCCCTCAATCCCAACTTGATCTAGACACCTCCATGCCTACCCCTAGTTTTTTGGGCCCTTGACTGTGATATTGATTTTTCAATCACAGCTGTCCAAGAAGCCCACAAAAAATTTGGTTCCATTCCCATTCTCCCACCTCTGCTCAACCCTCATAACCTATCCAACTCTTGGGAAATGACATAAACCCACATGAGCATTCATGCCAGAAACATTGGGGGTCAACTCTTCTATGCATATGAAGAGTGGAAGAAGTTTAAGATCACTACTCAATATTGCTTCCTATTCTCTGCTCCAAAGCTTAATCCCCTCACCCTTTCAAATATTCCTGAGTGGGAATTTGCCTTCTCTCACCTCATCTCCAAAAATCTTTTGGAATGCCTATACACCCCTTCTTCCCTTGTGTATGCTCTATGCATTCAATATGCTCAGTCTGTCTTCTGGACCCTTCTATCCAAAATGACTTGCATACTTAGGATCATAGTAAAAAATCTATTCCCTATCTCTATTGTTTACCCTCAACACCTACCTCCTCCTCCTCCTGTATTCCACAAGAAATCCAGATCAAAGCTTGCTAACCTCCCATCAAACTTTGACCCATTCAAATACACCCCATCATATTACCTCACCTATACTGACTTTAACCAATTCTCAGCCACCCTCATCAAACAACTCAAATCCTCTCTCCTTAGAAAGCTTGATGACATCTCTGAATTCATTATTCAAAGAGGTGACAATCCAATCCTTCCATCTCTTGAACATCCAACCCAAATAGCTTTCTCACCTCCTCCTCCCAGCACCCATATTATTCCCTCCAGACCATCACATGCATCCATCTACTCCTACTTCCAAGCTCCTCCTCCTGGTCAGCCTTCCAAATTCACCCAGAAGAGACCTGCCTCTCTGTAAAAGGACTATACCATGGGGGTTTCACTATCTAAAGAGACCATAACCGCTCAACAGCTGCAAGCTTGGATTGGCAAAAGACTTCTGCATCACCAACCAGTTCTCACCAAGAATCAGTTGATAGCCAGACAAACCAGAATTTCTAGTACAACTACATGATGGGTCTTGACTTGGATAATGTATGGTTCTACAGACAGAATGAACCAGTGAGAAAGGATGCTCTTCTTCAAGAACTTGAAGCAGTGAGAAGAAGTCAGAATACCTAAGCTAGGATTAAAATAATTGAGTTTGTTTTCTTTGTTTTGAATAGCTTTTCAGAACAACTCTTTATCTTTTTTAGTTATTTTCTTTAAGTACATTCTAGTTTGTTTTAACATGGTTTGTATACCAAGAAATTTCATCAAGAAGAATTTCTTTTCATTGGTATTTCTATTTCCTTAGCATATATGTTTGCAGGTACATAATCAAAACCATTATTTATTTATTTACCAAAAAAGGAGAAATTGTTAGTACCTCACTATGCTTAATCACAAATTAATCATAGTATAGATGTTTTGATAAATAAATAATCAAGTCCAGTTGATTATATGATGTATACAAAGACCTGAGCATAGGTAACCCAAGACAATGCCCAACAGCTAAGAGTGTTCTGCTTCTACACAACTCAACAAGTCAATATTACTTGATCTACCCATCATCTCTACATCAAACAAACTGAAGAACCACCTATTACAGACTCCATTACATTCAAATGTATTATCAAGATGCTAATTACAAACAAGCTTCAACAGCCAAAGCCTTAAAGACCCAACAGCTAAGACCCCTGCTTCAACAGCTAAGACTGCTCTTGACCAACAGCTAACCCCACCTTGCCAGATCTTTGAAGAATGATTATTCCAAGTATTGGTAAAACCCGGCATCATCACCGCACTCCAAAAACACCCTTGATGGTAAGTTCTTCGAGAAGTCAATCAATACCAAGACCTTTGCCACACTTTGTCAAGACAATGTTGATGTGGCATGATCATTGGCCAATGGATCTCCAAATATCTTGACAATGGAGAAAAGACACATCTTATTAAACAAATGAATTGGTAATCCGGGGAGGCTAACCCAAATTGGATAAAATGATGAATCTTGATCCGGACGCCAATAAAGAGTCCACCTTGCAACACGCATGGGGAATCATCCACCAAATCAAATATCTTCGCCCATAATTGATTAAAATCATCCTCATGTGTAAGACGAATAAAAATATGTTTAGAATCATTGTGACCTAGGGTAAAATCTTTCTTAAGACCAAACTTCAAAAAACATTGACGAGCTTCATCCATTGGAGGCCGGCTTTTAGCTAATTTTCCGACCAAAGTACATACGCATTGTTTTGCGAGAGTAGATATTACCTCCTTTGGGATACTGAGTACTCGTTCTCCGTGAAGAGAGATAGTAGAAATTATGGAAATCATAGAGGAAGCTTGAGTAGGCAAATCCTTAAAGAGGTTTCCAAAAGATTTTTTCTAGAAGGCGATGGTGGCTGGTCGAGTTGTTGAGGCAGATGGACCCTGACCCGCCAACAGAGGAGACGCCATCAGACGTCGAGGACATTATATCTGGCCTACCCTAATTAGGGTTCCGGCGAAGCCCCTTAGGTAAAAACCCTAGTAGAATGCACACACAGTAATCGCACGTTAAGATGTATGCAAAGAGTCAGGAATTGTAAGTTTTCATTTATGAAGCCTTGTTGATTCTTATAGGAATTGTAAGTTTTCAAATTACTTAGGGTTTGATTTTTATATCATTCGTTTGTGTAGACTAGAAGAGTGTTGGATTCTGTTTTAGTTTTGTATTTAATAAAGGAATGTGGAATAATTCCTGAGGTTATGACATTTAGTGAAGTTTTGAATTGGTTGATTTGAATTATAGATCAATGCAAGTAAATAAAATTAAAGATCTAAACAAGTAAAGAAATTAAAGGAATTTTCTTTTAATTTAATGCTTTGCAACAAGCATCCTAAATTATAGATCTAAATAAGTAAAGAAAATTAAAGGATTTTTTCTACACAATTCTTGTAACTTCTAAATAGAAGTATACTCCCCCCGTCCCATAACTATGTGCACAAAATGGGTTTTGCACGGGAATTAAGGGATGAATAGTAGTGGGTAGTTGTTGTGAGTGTGAAAAGTGAAGTAGGAGAGAAAAAGTGGAGTATGGAATAGTAGGTTAATTGGTGTTGTGAGTGTAAAAGTAAAGTAGGAGAGAGAATTAGTGGGATGAATAGTAAAGATTCTTTGCCATTTCAGGAAAGTGTGACTTATCAATGGGACACCCAAAATAGAAATTTGTGCACATAGTTATGGGACGGAGGGAATATAGTGGATTGTTGACTTCACGTGTACAAAGACAAGCGAAAAGGAGAGTGAAAAAGAGAACGTAGGAGAGGTCGATGTACTCCAACCCACTTTAAATTGATGTGTTTATCTCCCTTAACTTTGTACACATTATTTATTATTTCATACCACACTAGGAAAAACCCCGTGTTATGCATGGAAATTTTTTACAATTTGTCATTTGTTTAGTTAGTCAAATGGAATATATTTTATTATGATTAAAGAAAAATAATTTTTAAGTATCTCAAAAATAAAACTAAAAAAAGACATGTAAATAATCAATTACATTGTAATTTTGTTTTTATTTCGGGGGATAATTAAAAAGTAAATCATTTTCTAACTTTGGATTTAAAATCAACATTAATGTTTTTTGTGACTTTTCCTTTGTTTGCAGGATTAGAGTTGCATCAACATAAACTTTTTAATTTATTAGTTAAACAAAATAACTTGTTTGAAGACTTTTCATTTGTTTTAAGTAACAAATCAAAAATTTATTTTTTGTGACTTTACATTTCAAATTATGACTTTACATTTCTTATACCGGAGAAGTTAAAGTCACTTTATCATAATTATTTTTAATATATTAAATTTTATTGAGACTCTTCATATTTTAGTAACCGTTGCACTTAAATGAAAGCATAGAATGATATATGAAAAAAAATCTTAGGTACAAAATTATTTGAATGTAAAATTTCAAAAAAATCATTCATTTTAGTATAAACAGGACATTCAATTTGGAATGAAGAGAGTAACTATTATGATTTACTAATATTATTAATAGTAATAGTTAATTTCTTTAAAAAATAATAATTACTAACTTATATAATAACTATTATAATTAACTAATAATATTATTTGTAAAAGTTAATATGTATAGTAACTATTGTAATTAACTATTATTATCAATAGTAAAAGTTAACCTATATAGTAACTATTATGGTTAACTAATACTATTAATAGTAATAGTTAACTTATATAGTAACTATTAAAGTTAACTAATACTATTAATAATAATAAGTAACTTATATAACTATTGTAGTTAACTAATACTATTCATAGTAATAGTTAACTTATATAGTAACTATTATAATTAACTAATACTATTAATAGTACTCCCTCTGTCCCTCTTTAACTTTCTTACTTTTCTTTTTAGTCTGTCCCAATTTAAGGTTCTTACTTTTCTTTATTACCTAAAATGGAAAGTGGGACCCACTTGTCTTTCTCACAACAAAAACTCACTACCCACTTTCTCTCTTCTACTTTACTTTTCATACTCACAATATTTATTTTTTCTTAATCTCCGTGTAAAGTCAAACTAAGAACTTTAAATTGGGACGGCGGGAATAATAGTTAACTTATACAATAACTATTATAGTTAACTAATACTATTAATAGTAATAGTCAACTTATACAATAACTATTATAGTTTACTAATACTATTAATAGTAATAGTTAACTTATATAATAACTATTATTATTAACTAATATTATTAGCTAATAATAAGAATATCAAGAGTCACTTATCAATAAGAATGGTGATGACATGGCTTCACCAAAAGCATTCTTTAGCCTAAACGGTCCACATGGCGAATTCGTATACCTCCGTGTCGACTTTTAATAAATATAGATTTATTTTAGTTGCATACATTTTTATTTTTATAACCACCATGACATTTGCACATTATTGTTGTGGTCTCACTTAGTAGTTAAAACAGGTTCTTTCAAATTTATTTCAAATTTCATCCAAACAACCTACCATATTTACATTAACTACTTCAAGATAGGGATGGCCAAACGGAACCGGACCGGAACTAAAACCGGAAATTCCAGAACCGCCTTAAACCTTGACGAAAACCGAAATCGTGTGAACCGGGACCGTTTGTAACACGGGTCGTTCCGGTTCATCCCACTGAAAATCGTGAACCGGCGGTTCCGAACTGCCATAAACCGCCTAGACCGAACTGGAACCATCATCAAAACCGTTAGAAAACCATCAAAAACCGTCAAAATCATTATATTTCTAGCACGGTTTCATCAGAATTAAGCGTTACTAACGGAAAGTTGACAAGAAAAGTTGAGTTTTGACTGAATTTTTAGCCAAATTTAGTGAATAAAAATAATACAAAATTGTTGAGTATATAAAAGAAAAGAGGGACGTGCCTCTTTAATTTTTAAAACATTTTTTCTATACCTTTTTGTAAAAAAATTGGTAATAAAAAATTATTAAAATTATTTTTTCTGATTAAAAAATTAAAATTTAAAAAGAAAATAAGAAACTGTGGACCGGCGGTTCCAAAACGTGAACCGGCGATTCCTAACCGTAACAGGAAGATAAACGGTTCGGTTACGGCTCAAGTTTTTCCAGAACTGAAACCGGTGGTTCAGAAATGGAACCGAAAACGTGTTTGGTCATTCTGCTTCAAGACAAAGATAAAAATCATAACATAATGGAAGTTCGAAATACTAAAAGTGGTGATGATATCTTCAAGAGGGAGGAAGTATAAAACAAAAGTTTTGAAAAATAAATAAATAAATAAAACATTCTCGTAAATTAAATTGGACGGAGAAAAAACAAATACGTACAATTTAACGGAGTTGGAGTGAGCTTCTTTGATTTGGATTTTTTTTTCGACAATTTTTTTAATAATACTAGGGGCACAAAATCTTTCTCACAAAATCCTAAGTGTAATGATTTTATTGGTGTTTTTAATTAGCGTGTGGCGGGTCTATTATTGACGCAACCAATAAAATATGGTCACCTCATCTTGTGAGCAAGATTTTATGATCTTATTTTGTGCCCCTAGCATTGTTTTTTTTTTTTTTTCCTTAACAGTGTTTTGGATTATTCAAGTACTTGAATAAAGTCAAGTGTCACAAAAGGTCAAAATTATCAATAATTAGGGGTCTAATGTGCGACAGACCTCATAGTTAGGGGTTATGTTTTCAAAATTATGTAAAAAGGAGACTAAATTTAGCTATATATACACCCGTTTATTCCAAACCCTAAACACTCAAATCTAATCAATAACCCTAAACACTTGTGTGCGCCGCTGCTCTCAACAGGCATGGCCGACGAGGATGAGGAAGATCGCAGGTAAGCACTCAACTTTTCCTCCATTTTTATACGATCTGTACAATTTAATTGAGCCGGAGCGAGCTTCCTTTTTTTGGATTTCTTTTTAAGATTATTTTGTGATTCTTAACATTTCGTTTGAATCTTGAGTTTTTGGATCCAAGAATGAAATCGTTTTTTTTTTTTTTTTTTTTTTTTTTTCTGTTTATTCAATTCTGTAGAATTATTGCACTTTCTTTTTGTGTTTGCTTAATTTCTGATATTGAATTGTTGATGAGCAGAGGGAAGTTGTATGGAATGCAAAGACATGGTCGTTGTTCGTGGTATATCAAGTAAGGATCTCTATCTATTTTTATACTTTTTCCGCTTAAATTGATATACAAAGAATAAATGTCTATCTAGTTCTCAATGAATGTGTTTTATGTATTTTGTAAGTAAGATTTTTCCTCGAAATAAATAAAAAGTAAGATAGATTTGTTCGGAAACTGTCTTTTCGGTTATTTCTATTCAATTTTTCTATTGGTGCATATGTGGAGTTGCAGTCCAGTTATTTGAAGAATTTTACTTTCAACGCGTATATGACTAGATTATCAAGATTATGGCTATTGAAAATAAACTGATGCTTGATTATTTCCTTTAAACACGAATAAAATGCTGTGGATACACTGTACATTATCAATTGCTCTCATCGGATGCAATTTAACTATTATTTAGTTACAGTTTAGTCAAATGTATTAACTATCTTTGTTAAAACACGACCTAGGTCTTTATTTATCGACACCCGCCTGATTCCTACCGCCAGTTACTCCCATAGCGGTGCCCGGCTTTATGTGAGGAATGGAGATGGAGAGCATTCAATCAAGTAGCGTCAACCTTCCAATAGATGTAATCATGGAGATCCTTTCATGGGTTACAATCATATTTACTATTGCGATTCACGTCTGTTTCCAAAACATGGAAAAATCTTATAGATCGGCCCCATTTTATTTCCTAGTTTATGACACCACAATGAAATGGTTCTAATAAAGATTCTCGAAGTTTTCAACATCAGACTAAGAGACATTGAAAACTTTCTGAGTAAATCAGATGTGAAGAATGTGTCCCTACAGCAAAATCTTGTGTTAAACGCTAGCCTGGAGAACTTTTCTTCTTGAAATGATGGCCAACAAACTGTACCAAGCAGATGATGTGGAGTTGCTAATGCCCTTCTACACCAAGCTTTTTGTCCCTGAAATATATGGACTCACGGATTATTTTGTTGTAGTTGTAGTTGTAGTGGTAGTTGTAGTTGTAGTGGTAGATGTAGTTGTAGTTGTAGTTCTTGTTCTTGTTGTTGTTGTTGTTGTTGTTGCTGTTGTAACCTTTGTTCTTTCAAGCCTGTTATATATAGTTGTTGTTCTTGATTAGGGGAGCGGATTTCTTAGAGTTTTGTTAATATTTAGTTAAATGGCCTGAAAGCAAAAGGAATTTAACCGGTCCTAATAATAATTAATGTTTCTTTAATTTTATAAAAGCTTGTTCTCATCTTTTAGGCTTGGTTGCCAATAATGCAATTCAATTGGACGACCATGAAATCCACTAACATAACGATGAAGTGGAAAGTATTTGGAGTAATAAACCAACATTCATTTGAAAGAGTTACTTTTTCCTTTTCTGGATGTCCCCATGTAGAGAGTTCCATTTTTAAAATTGGTTTGGTGATCTATATTATGTTGTGATTTTACCATAATTAACTAAATTTGTTATTGAATAGAGCAAAATAAGTTTTCTTGTAATGTCATGGATACTACCTCCGCCCCAATAAGAGTGGCCAATTTTCGTGATTATGATCAAAAGTGGACACTGATTTTAGGACTTTTTGAATAAATCTGGTGCACATTTCCTGTGTAACTCACATTACTATTGGCGCTAACACGAGATTAGCACCTCGGCATTAACATGAGACTAGTTTGTAACCCGTCGATACTCGACGGGGATAGTAACAATAATTATTACATAATACATTTTCTGTCCCATCTGAAATATGACTTTTCGACAATATCGAAAAATATAAAGTTTTTATTAATATGACACACTTGTCATACTCACAACAATTTTTTATTTATTATTCATACTCACTTTCCCTCTCCTTCATACTCCCAACACTTGTTTTTTAAATCACTTTTTCCAAAAAAAAAAACTCTCTACATCCCATTTTAATCTACAAAAATTGCTATTTTGGTTGTCCCACTTTAATTTACAAAATTCAAAAATTGAAATATTTTAATACTTTATAATAATGGGATCCACTTATCATACAAAAGAGGAACGGAAGGAGTATTAGTTTTCCTTAATCCTTGTTTTAGGATCAAAAATCTTATTTCGAATTGGGCGAAGAGAGTATAATTTTAGATAAGTAAATAAATTATATAAAAATAACTTGTACTTTTATCTCCACCAACATGGTTTCTCGGATTCTTTCCTTAACTAAACTAATCTGTATTATTGTCACAATTTTAAGATAATACCTTTGTGCCTATTTTATACAATCAAAAACCAAATATAGTAATTCTAATGTGAAATTAGAAAAATCATTTCATTGTTGCAAACAAACCATTAGTCTTTGTCTTAAACTATGTTTTAGGGTACAGATTTTATCCTATAAATTAGAAAGATAGTTAGGAAATGGTTTTGCATAACATTATTTCTCTAGCCTTAGCTTTTTCGCTGTCTACCGAGAGTAAGACTCTTCAGTTCTATTCTTTTGCACGCTCTTTAGTAAATTATATATATGTTCAAATCCTCATCTAGAGCTCATCTATTAATATCACAAAATTTACTTACATGTAAACAAAAAAAGCTTAGAGTAAATTCAAAATTTACTTACATGTAAAAAAAAGCTTAGAGTAAATTCAAAATTTACTTATATTGTTTTATAGATAGAAGGATAGTTTGGTCGATCAATGCACATTTGAATACTTTCTTAATCCAATAAGATGTCGCCACATGGATTTCCACGTCATAAAGCCACGTGGCGCGCTGTATGAATGACATTTGACTCCGCTTGTTTTAGGATAAAAAATCTTATTTTGAATTGGGCGAAGAGAGTATAATTTAAGATAGGTAAATAAATTATATAAAAATATACTTTTATCTCCACCAACATGGTTTCTCGGATTCTTTCCTTAACTAATCTGTATTATTGTCACAATTTTAAGATAATACCTTTGTGCCTATTTTATACAATCAAAAACCAAATATAGTAATTCTAATGTGAAATTAGAAAAATCATATCATTGTTGCAAACAAACCATTAGTCTTTGTCTTAAACTATGTTTTAGGGTACAGATTTTATCCTATAAATTAGAAAGATAGTTAGGAAATGGTTTTGCATAACATTATTTCTCTAGCCTTAGCTTTTTCGCTGTCTACCGAGAGTAAGACTCTTCAGTTCTATTCTTTTGCACGCTCTTTAGTAAATTATATATATGTTCAAATCCTCGTCTAGAGCTCATCTATTAATATCACAAAATTTACTTACATGTAAAAAAAAAGCTTAGACTAAATTCAAAATTCAAAATTTACTTGCATGTAAAAAAAAAGCTTAGAGTAAATTCAAAATTTACTTATATTGTTTTATAGATAGAAGGATAGTTTGGTCGATCAATGCACATTTGAATACTTGCTTAATCCAATAAGATGGCGCCACATGGATTTCCACGTCATAAAGCCACGTGGCGCGCTGTATGAATGACATTTGACTCCGCTTTTATATATTATATAGATATAGATTAGCACCTATTAGGCAGTTTCTTTTCCGCACTCGCTGCATGTAACTGTTCTATCTTACTGTGGTCCGTAGAAGTATAATCAGTTTCACGTGAGCCTTGCCTAGAATGGACGTATATCTTAGGCAGTTTCTTTGCCACTCTCAGTACATGTAACCGTTTTATCTTAGTGTGGGCCATAGAGGTACAGTGGTCTTAGTTTCATGCTGGAGGGATACAATTCTTCTTACAATCTTTATATTTGACTATTCAAACTTTTTAAGTATTTGAACACTTGCTTCACAAATCACGTTGTGTTTATGCACATGTAAGCCCAAAGTGTAGAAATGAAAAGAACTTTTTGGGATAATGAAAAATGGTAAATGAGAAAATCATTTCGGGACGGAGGGAGTACGTTCTTGTTGATGTTTGGCAGCCTGCAAAAAACCTGTGATCCTTGGCTTCATCTCAACATGTATTTACTGATATTCCAGAATCAAACTTAGTTCTCTATGTTACTTTTTTCTTCAAAGTCAACTGATGGCAACACGACTAGCTCTGTTTAAGTAGTAGTAGATCTGTTCTGAACTGGAAACTTGTCCGAATGAAAAAGATCCTCCTATACACATATGTAAATGTCAAGATGAGAATGCATGAGTGTACACAACAAAAACTTGTTCAAACTGAGGTTGGCACCCGAGCGTACACATACACACACACACACACACACACACACATATATATATATACACGTATGTACTCCCTGAAAGTTGTTCTCTCCTTTTTTTCATTGTTAGTTTGAATGAACTTTGAGCAATAATTAAGGTTGTTTTTAAATTTATAAATTTTAATCTAAAAATTGGTATTGATAGTATTTATAATGGTGTATCAATAACAAACTGTAAATTTTCATTAGGATAGTTAAAAGTTGTAGAAAATCATACACGATCATGGAACAAAAGGAAGAACACGTTTTTGTCCTCACTCACGTGCTCACTGAGAAACTTCCCAGTGGGTCACCCATCCCAGAATTGCTCCAAGTCAAGCACGCTTAACCTTGAAGTTCTTATGAGATGAGCTTCCGAAAAGAAGATGCATCTTGGTGGTATAAGTAGTACCAATCAAATCATATCAAACATATCAGGCACACACATTTTTTGGTCGGGGTATTACAGGTGGTAGCAAGAGCACGATACTCAGCTTCACTACTCAAACAAGAAACTCTAGAATGCTTCTTGCCCATCCAAGAAATGATATTAGGATCAATAAAGATGCAAGCACCAGTAGTTAGGGCTGTAAACGAGCCGAGTCGATCTTTGGGGTATCAAGCTCGAGCTCGAGCTCACTTGTTTGTTCAAACTCGAGTCGAATCGAGCTCGTGAGCTGTTCGTGAACAACTCGAGTTTTAACGAGCCGAACTCGAGATTATGCTTTTTTTCTGTAAAAATTTGTTCTTAATGAGCTTATTGAGTCGAGTTCGAGCTTATCGAGTCGAGTTTGAGCCGCTTGAAAACAAAAAATTCAAGTTTAACGAGGTTATCGAGCCGAACTCGAGCTTTTAACGAGCTAACTAGTCAAACATGGTCTGATCGATAAAGAAACGAGCTTGACAATCGGTTCAAACTCGAGTTAGAACTCGAGCTCACTCGAACTCAAGTCAGCTCGAATTGTATAACAGCCCTACCAATAGTAGACAGTTTATCATCACGGTCACCTGCCCAATCGGCATAAGAGTATGTGCATATGGAGAAGGATGAAGACAAATGGAAAGTGAGATCGAGGTCAAACGTGCCTTTGACAAAATGTAAGATTTTTTTGGTTGCGATCAAATGAGTAGTGCGGGGTTAATGCATGAGCTGACAAACCTGATTGACGGAGAAAGCAATGTGTTAGGTGTGGGAACCCGCACTCGAAACCTTATCCGCGCTCGCGTTCTCATAATGGTTTCCCTACTTTGGTTTTGGAAAGAAGAGTCGCCACCTCATTTTATTAAAGGAAAATATAGATAAAACCTTTTTTTTTTAGTTTGAAAAATGAGAAAGTGGGTTCGGGGGCTAAGTTACGAGTAGAGAATGTGATTAGCAGCACTCCACTCGCCCTTACGGTCTCTAGCATGCTTCCGCCTACGTTTGATTTTAATATGCCTTTTCGAAAATGCCTTTTATATCCTAACTTTAGAAAATGTGTGTGTTTATGTATAAAGGTGTCTCCTAATCTAGGTCGAATCATTTAAGTCTCAACCGGGAATCGGTTTGGGTGGATTCCCGATTGGTTTTCGAAAATGGTTTTGAATAATTTAGACAAGGAAAACACATAAAGGGGGAGAGGGTATTATGTAAAGATTGTACAAAAAAGGGAGACATGTCCCTTGTAAATGAATGTCCAAGTTTATGGTTGTTGCTGAAGTTCAGGACCACCTGTTATTCATGGAGGAATTTACGTGTCCAATACCTATCCAAGTCCAGAAGGCAAACTTGGGATTTACTCCCAACATGTTGTAGAACACATAGAAATTATTTATTAATTTTTGAATTAGATTTTCATGCTCAAATCATGCAAAGAACACAAATGTGAAATCTGCCCAGAACAGTAAACAAATAGCATGTCAGACTTTCATGGCAAATTTACTCTATCATAGCTTGGGAATATGGAAAAAAACAAAGCATGAAAGTTTAATATACATATCAAAGATGAAGTGTACCAATATTCAAACCCATAAAACATGTTTAGAAGGTTCAAAAGGCCTATTTAGATGTCAGAATCTGGAAATTATCTATCTAAGAGTAAGCACTTGTTTCAAAAATTAGAAAAAGGCCTTTTATTAGGCCATAAAATTATTCCAAAAACATGAACATTTTATTTAGTCAGATTAGAACAAATTTTATGTTTTGACCTCATTTTTAAAATCAAGTTTTGATAGAGTTTTAACCATGGAAACACAGCTTGGTCAGAAATGCCACAAACAGGATAGCTTGTCTGGGCTATGAAAATATCTTTCAAAACATGACCTAAACTTGGAATATGACCATGAAAATTGGCATGCATCATATTAAATATATAATAAACAACTTTAATTTTTTGATCTAAGTCCATAAACAAAGTTATGATGGAGTAAAATGGACATGAATACATGAACTGAACAGGGTACACAAACTGCGCTGGTTACATATAGCATGAAGATGGACATTAAAACATGGTCTAAACTTAAAACCAACACATGAGACTTGGGGAACTTTAACATTGACATGTTATTAACATTATTGAGTGTTTATTTATGAACAAATGTGGACCAAAACATGAATAAACATGGAAGAAGAAAAAGTGGACAGATTGTGCACATGTTGGACAAATGGACCATGTCATGCTTAGATTTGAGATTTAATCTTGGAGATTAACACAAAATGAACATGAAACACATGTATACATGATGGAGCTGAGGTTTGAACATTTACAACATATTTACATGAGGATTTACAACCTAGAACATGGATTACATGAAGAAGATAGGGATCTAGCCATTCTAATGGCTAGACCCTATACTAGGCATACAAATGCTTACATTTCTTACACTTTACAAGATATTAATCTTACCTTCTTACCTAGATTAGGATGGGGTAGGTGTGCTTCCTTTGCTTCCAAGGGAAGGCTTTAGTTTTGAGTTTGATTTGAAGTTGTTTGAAAGGTTGGGTTGGAGTAGTGTTGTGTTTACTTGAGTTTGGAGAGTTGTTTGAGGTTGTTGAGTGGTTTGGAGTGGTTGTTTTGTGGTGGAGAAGTGGTGGAGGAATGGTGGTGTTGTGGTTGTGTTGTGGTGGTAGTAAGAACAAGGAAGAAAGTGAGGAGAATGTTTGGAGATGGGAATGTAGAGAATGTAGGATCTCCCCTTTCTTGGATCAACAATGGGGTATATGGAGGAGGGATGTGGTTTTCTTTGGACCAAAATGCCCCTACGATACTGGTAGAGGAGGGAGATGAGGTTGCTTGCCGAATTTCATGGACAAAAGGTGATGGAAATTGATAGGGAATATCATCATTTGCCTTGAATTATTGAGGAAGAGAAATCTGATGGAAAAACTGGGAAGAGCCGTACGGCTATGAGGGAGACGTACTCCTCCCTCTTGCCGTACGGCCACAGTGCATTTTCTGGCCATTTTTGTTCCACCACTTGTCGCTTCGTGATTGGCCCTTCAAAGCATGACTCGCCCCATGTTTGTGCAGCATTAGGCCACGTTTTGTGTGGCCATGCAGGGTGTACTTGCACCATTTCCGGCATCGTTTCTTCATTCTGTAATGGTCTGCAACTGCTCCGGTGTGCGCGCAACGGTGTCGCGTTCATCTGTGCGTCCAAAACGAAAGTTGCTCCTCATAATTTTCTGGTCACAACGATATATCTTGGATATGTTAACGATTAAGGAATAATATAAATTAGTTTTAAATGCAAGGGATGACCGGTAAAAGGCTCTCTAGGGCTGCGGGGCCCGTCGTAGGGTCCCGACGCTCGATTTTTGGAGAATACGCCTATTTTCTCGGTTTTGAGTTCTGATGACAATCTTAGACTCGGTTTTTTCATCCGATGCACCGATAAGGCGGTCGGTAGTCCTAAACCGCTCTATCTAGGATTTTAGGTCATTCGAGGGTTTAGACCAATTCAAAGGTTGGTTTAAGGGGTGCGAGATCGAGGTGTCTACATTAGGCCATATCAAAGAGATATACTGAAGGCCACCATTTAGACTGCGGTATATAGTGGGATCAAGGAGTGGATCACCATCATGACTAGAAATTCGAGTCTGAGGGATGTGTGGAAGAAGGCTTGCAGTTTGTCGTGTTAAACCGGGTAAGAAGATCGTGTACATAACGTGACTACCTAAGTTGAAGAGTATTCCGAGCTCGAGTTACTTCTAATCCCAAGAAGAAACTCATATCTCCCAAACGGCGACTGTCAAATGTCGCACATAAAGCATCAATGACAGTAGAGATGGTGGATGCAGATGAGCCACTAACGATAATATCAACTGTAACGACCCCAAAACCCACCCTAATTTTCTAATCTTAAAATGGAAATTTTGTGTGCAGTTTATGTGTTAGATAATATTTTCTTTACTTACATATATTATTTGAGTATATGTGATATTTAAAGTGTTAGTTTAATTTGTTAGATTAATGAGTTAAGGTAGTAGATTGGTTTAAGTTGAAACTTTAGGGTCTTGGTGGAATTTTTAGTTTAGGGGTTTAAGTGTTCAAAGTTAAAGTAGAGGGGCCTATGTGAAACTTGTTAAATATCAACTCATACTAATGCTCACCATCTCTCCCTCTCTGCGTATAACATATACACACTAAAAGTATACTTTCCCAATTTGTTCTCAGTATCCATGGAAGAAAAGGTAAGGGTTTCACAATTGATTTTGCTTCTTTTAATTTACTACTCCATTTTAAAATCTAATTATACCAAAATGTTCAGGGTGTTGAGTATAGTATTCCTACCCGATCAAATATTATTTTCCCGATACTTTTCCGGAAATAGGTAAGTTACTATTCCCCCTTTTATTATAAAATGTTCATATACATATTATATAGTACTTTGTGTGGTGAATGTTGTTTTGTGATGTTATTAGTGAAAGTTGATGTTGGATGTGTAAAGAGGCTCTTTTGGTGTAGTTGAATTTAGTTGTTTTGGTTCATGTTCAGTAAGACAGAAGTTGGGTAGTACTTTTGGGATGGTGAAACGAAGGGAGTATATATAAACAGCCTAGTTTGAGCTTACCGGATGATGTGGGCGGCCGCCCTCTAAGGGCGTGCGGCCGCACATCTATCAGACTAGTTTTGTTTATGAAAACAGAGCAAGTGGGCGACCGCACACCCAGTTTGGGTGGCCGCACACTTTACCTGAGTTTGATAGTTTGTTCCAAGTTAAGTGTAAGAGGTTAGTAATTGTCAAAACATTAAGTGATGGTCTAGGGAAATTGGATGAATGTTTTGGGATGTTTTCATGGTTGTTGAGGATCTTGTTATAAAGTGTGTGCAAGAATGTGTTGTGACTTTATTTCATGATGGTTGTGAACACTTTATGAGTGCTTCTTTCGTGTGCATTTTGTGATGTGTTTGGCTTGGTTCCCTACTTTGGAATCATTGCCCCCGGTTGTTGTTTAAGCAAGTATTCATTACAGTGCTTTGGTTGAAAGTCCAGCTAGTTTTGTGTTATCGAGTCGGGCAGTGGAAGGGATTATCGTGGCACACGAGCCAAGTTCACAATAAGGTCTTCCACTGGTAACCCTTTTTCCCCAGTCCAGATTGGCCTTGGATGGGATGAGTTAGCTCCCTTGTGTGAGCATTGGGTTATGACTTTGTCTCATATTCCCCCCGTTATTAATTTGGTTCTTATGGTTATGATTTGGTTTTCGGGATCCCGGCTTCAGCTATTTATGCTACTCAACTGGTTTTCTCAGATGGTATTCTCAGACGGTTATGTTCTTTCGGTAAACCTTGGCTTGGTATCCACTTATGAGTGTTACAACCGTTGTATGTGTGGTATGATGAGTTGGCTTTGCCTCTCATATTATATGCTATGTGATTGCTATGATACTGTTCTTTAGGATTATCATTTTAGCATGAAACGTAGTTGCATTCTTAGTAGCTTACTGAGATTTATTCTCACCCCGTTCCTTGTTTATTTGTTTTCCTTAGAAAAAGGCGAGTCCAGGGGATAGGACACTTGGCACGGGAGGACGTTAAAGTGGTAAGAGTTGGGATTTTTTTGTAAAGGCTACATTACATAGATGTATAACCTTTTGGGTAGAGTTTCGTGACTTCATCATCTTGTAACACCTATATTTTGGATAATTTTAGTGTATGTACATTTCTATAGAAGGTTGTAAGCCTTCGGGCTAAGTACTTTCGTTGTGAAATTTGTTTGTAAAGTTTGTTTGAAAGTTAAATGGAAGTCTTTGAACTTCAAGTGTTGATTTTGTTAAACTTTATGAAAGTATATTTCGAAAAAATTTCAAAAGTGTTTTATGACATCTTCCAATCGTGTCCCGAGCGTGGGGCCAAATAGGACCACGGGTCTGGGGCGCGACAGTTGGTATCAGAGCTAGGTTGTAGATGGTCTAGAATGACTAAATGACCTAAGAGGGTAGTAGTGTATAGAGTGATTAACGTTGAGTGTCTTATGCAGGTACATATTGAAAATGGTTGGGACAGAAGGAGATCAGTCCGGGTCTTCGGGGCAAGATAATTCTAGAGAAGAGGCTCGAATAATGTTCCAAGGCATGTTTGAAGCTGCAATGAAAACAATCAATGATCAGAGGTAAGAGAGGGAACAAGCACCACCAAGATATGGGTTAGAACAGTTTTTGAAAATGAAGCCTATGGGATATGATGGAGAGACCGATGTTACTAAAGCTGAGAGATGGATTGAAGCTATGGAAAAGATCTTTGATGTTTTGCAATGTTAGGAAGAGGATAAAGTCTGATTTGCAACTTATAAACTGATTGGAGCGGCCGAGTATTAGTGGAAAGCGGTGAATGATAATTGGGATGAGACGCATGTACCATATGTTTGGGAGACTTTGGTGAAGAGATTCAAAGATCGTTTCATTCCTAAGGTGGACCAAGACAGAAAAGAGGTGGAATTTCTTAATCTAGAGCAAAATATGATGACTGTAGCTGAATATGTTGCAAAGTTCACTGAATTGGCTAGGTATTATCAATATTTGGTGGCAACTGAAGAAAGAAAGACAATGAGGTTCGTGAAAGGATTAAAGACCAGTTATCAGAACACAGCTTATCTCCCACAAATTTTAGGATTTGCAGGATGCAATTGATCGTGCTTACCAGGTGGAGCATGATATTGTTGAACATAAGAAAAAGATGGAGGCAACGGGTGGAGGAAGACAAAGAGGACAGGGGAAGAAACAACAACAACAATGTGGTGGTGGTAGAGGATCTCAAGGTGCATCTTCACAGTTTAGGGGATCTTCTCAAGGACAATCGGGTAACAGAAATTAAGGTAACACTTCAGGGAGTCAGAACAAAAGGGTTTGTAACTATTGTCAGAAAGAGGGGCATTCTGAGGAAAGATGTTGGAAGAAACAAGGTAAATGCATGAACTGTGGTCAGTTGGGTCATTATCAGAGAGATTGTCCCAGGCTAAAGAATCAGTCTTCGGGAAGTGTAGTTGGGTCTTCTCAGGGCCAGAAGAGGGATTCTTCAGGGAAGCCTAAGGTGCAGGGTCGTGTCTTTGCCATCACTCAACAACAGGCTTCAGATTCTTCTAATGTGATAGGAGGTATAATTTTTGTGTCTAGTTTGAGGGCACGAGCACTTATAGACCCTGGCTTTTCGCATTCTTATGTGTCTGTGCACTTTGCTTCTCGATTGCATTTGTCTTCTGAATCTCTACCTTATGTGTTAGAGGTGTCTACTCCTATAGGAGAGTATTTGGTGACCAATAAGGTGTTTCATTCTTATGATGTGCATATACGTGATCATGTTTTACCTGCTGATTTAATTATCCTGCCATTACAAGATTTTAATATTATTTTGGGTATGGATTGGTTGAGTAAATATCATGCATCTGTTGACTGTTTTAAAAAGGTGGTCACATTTTCTATCCCTAATGTCCCTGAATTTACTTTTGAGGCTATTCCCTGGGGTAAAGAGATTCGTATCATTTCTTATGTGAAGGCTAGAAGGTTATTGAATCGTAGTTGTGTGGGATTCTTGGCCAGTGTTCTTGGTACTACTAAAAGGATTCCTGAAATAGAGGATGTGCCTATTGTTAAAGAATTTTCAGATGTATTTTCTTCTGAGTATGCTATGCCTCCCGATAGGGAAATCGAGTTTTGTATTGACTTGCTTCCAGGTACAGCTCTAATATCTGAGACACCGTATAGAATGGCTCCAGCTGAGTTAAAAGAGTTGAAGGTTCAATTACAAGAATTGCTCGATAGGGGATTCATCTGACCCAGTGTTTCACCGTGGGGAGCTCCAGTTTTGTTTGTTAAGAAGAAAGATGGGTCTTTGAGATTGTGCATTGACTATCGGAAGCTGAATCAGGTAACTGTGAAGAACAAATATCCTCTCACTCATATTGATGATTTATTTGATAAATTTCAAAGGTCGGTTGTCTTTTCAAAACTTGACTTGAGGAGTGGGTATTATCAGTTGAAAATCTGTTCTGAAGACATTTCTAAAATTGCTTTCCGTAGTAGATATGGCCATTATGAGTTTCTTGTTATGCCTTTCGAGTTGACTAATGCTCCGGCTGTCTTTATGGATATGATGAATCGGGTCTTCAAACCTTATCTTGATACCTTCGTGGTTGTATTCATTGATGATATTCTTGTTTATTCAAAGTCTCGGGAGGAACACGAGCAGCACTTGCGAATGGTATTATCTATTCTTCGGGAGGAACAATTGTTTGCGAAGTTCAGTAAATGTGCTTTTTGGCTTGATGAAGTATCTTTTTTGGGCACGTGATTTCTAATAGAGGCATATCAGTTGATCCATCCAAGATTGAGGCTATTGTGAGTTGGAAGAGGCCAGAATCAGTGTCAGAAATTCGTAGCTTCTTGGGGTTAGCTGGGTACTACAAAAGATTCATTGAAGGGTTTTCTAAAATTGAAACTCCATTGACTCAGTTGACTCAAAAGAATGTGCCTTGGGTGTGGAATGACAAGTGCCAACTCAGTTTTGAGGAAATGAAGAAGAGATTGACTACTGCTTCTATTCCCGCACTACCTAATGGAAATGATGATTTGGTGATATATAGTGATGCTTCTAAAGAAGGCCTCGGGTGTGTGCTAATGTAGAATGGAAGGGTGATTGAGTATGCTTCAAGGAAGTTGACTCCGAGTGAGCAGAATTATCCTACCCATGACATGGAACTTGCGGCTATTGTCTTTGCGTTGCACAAGTGGAAACATTATCTTTATGGAGCAAAATTTGAGATTTTTACCCATCATCAAAGTTTGAAGTATCTTTTCTCACAAAAAGAGTTGAATAACAGGCAAAGAAGATGGATGGAGTTACTGAAGGACTATGATTGTACTATCTCTTATCATCCGGGTAAAGCAAATGTAGTAGCTGATGCCATTAGCCAAAAATCTTATGTAGCTTCATTGATGGTTCGAGAATGGAAGATGTTAGAGGATGCTCGAGATTGGTGTCCTTATGAATCAAAGCATGGAGCTATATTTGCGAATATTAAAGTATCACCAACTTTCATTCAACAGATAAAGGATGCTCAGAAGAATGATCCAGAGTTAATGAAGATTGTGGATAAAATGAATGATAAAAAATTTGAAGATTTCTCCCTTAGTTCTGAAGGGGTATTGAGTTTTAGAGGTTGATTGTGTGTGCCTAACATTGATGGGATCAAATGCCAAGTTCTTGATGACGGCCACAAGTCTAGATATACTATTCATCCCGGGAGTACAAAGATGTATCAGAATTTGAAGCAACATTTTTGGTGGAATAATATGAAGCGGGAAATAGCGGATTATGTGTCAAAGTGTCTGACTTGTCAACAAGTTAAAGCCGAACATCAGAGACCCGCAGGTTTACTTCAACCTTTAGAGATACCGGAATGGAAAAGGGAGCATCTTACGATGGATTTTGTAAATGGATTGCCTCGTACTCGTAGAAAATTTAATGCAATTTAGGTAATCGTGGATAGATTGACAAAGTCTGCTCATTTATTACCTATTGATATTGGCTACTCGATGGAGAAGCTTGCGACTTTGTATATTCATGAGATTGTGAGATTGCATGGATTCCCAGTGAGCATTGTATCTGATCGTGACCCTAGATTCACATCTCGGTTTTGGCAAGCGTTTCAGAAGGCTTTGGGTTCCGAATTGAGGTTCAGTACAGCTTTTCATCTTCAGACAGATGGTCAGTCAGAAAGAACTATTCAGATTCTTGAGGATATGTTGAGAGCTTGTTCTGTTGACTTCTCAGATTCTTGGGATTCCCATTTACCTCTAGTGGAATTTGCTTATAATAACAGTTTTCAGTCTAGTATTGGGATGGCTCCGTATGAAGCCTTGTATGGGAGGAAATGTCGGTCTCCGATTTGTTAGGATGAAGTGGGAGAAGCAAAGATTTGGGGTGTTCAGATGGTTAATGAGTCAGTTGAGAAGATTAAACTTATTCGGGATCGCTTGAGTACCGCTCAGAGTAGACAGAAAAGCTATGCCGATCACTGAAGGCGAGATCTTGAGTTTGAAAAGGGTGATTTCGTGTTTCTAAAGGTTTCACCTAAAGTGGGGATTCGAAGGTATGGGAAGAAAGGCAAGCTAGCACCGAGGTATATTGGCCCATTTGAGATTCTTGGAAGAGTTGGAGATCGTGCCTAATACTATTAATAGTAATAGTTAACTTATATAATAGTTAACTTATACAATAACTATTATAGTTAACTAATACTATTAATAGTAATAGTCAACTTATACAATAACTATTATAGTTTACTAATAGTATTAATAGTAATAGTTAACTTATATAATAACTATTATTATTAACTAATATTATTAGCTAATAATAAGAATATCAAGAGTCACTTATCAATAAGAATGGTGATGACATGGCTTCACCAAAATCATTCTTTAGCCTAAACGGTCCACATGGCGAATTCGTATACCTCCGTGTCGACTTTTAATATATATAGATTTATTTTAGTTGCATACATTTTTATTTTTATAACCACCATGACATTTGCACATTATTGTTGTGGTCTCACTTAGTAGTTAAAACAGGTTCTTTCAAATTTCTTTCAAATTTCATCCAAACAACCTACCATATTTACATTAACTACTTCAAGATAGGGATGGCCAAACGGAACCGGAACCGGACCGGAACTAAAACCGGAAATTCCAGAACCGCCTTAAACCTTGACGAAAACCGAAATCGTGTGAACCGGGACCGTTTGTAACACGGGTCGTTCCGGTTCATCCCATCTGAAAATCGTGAACCGGCGGTTCCGAACTGCCATAAACCGCCTAGACCGAACTGTAACCATCATCAAAACCGTTAGAAAACCATCAAAAACCATCAAAATCATTATATTTCTAGCACGGTTTCATCAGAATTAAGCGTTACTAACGGAAAGTTGACAAGAAAAGTTGAGTTTTGACTGAATTTTTAGCCAAATTTAGTGAATAAAAATAATACAAAATTGTTGAGTATATAAAAGAAAAGAGGGACGTGCCTCTTTAATTTTTAAAACATTTTTTCTATACCTTTTTGTAAAAAAATTGGTAATAAAAAATTATTAAAATTATTTTTTCTGATTAAAAAATTAAAATTTAAAAAGAAAATAAGAAACTGTGGACCGGCGGTTCCAAAACGTGAACCGGCGGTTCCTAACCGTAACAGGAAGATAAACGGTTCGGTTACGGCTCAAGTTTTTCCAGAACTGAAACCGGTGGTTCAGAAATGGAACCGAAAACGTGTTTGGTCATCTCTGCTTCAAGACAAAGATAAAAATCATAACATAATGGAAGTTCGAAATACTAAAAGTGGTGATGATATCTTCAAGAGGGAGGAAGTATAAAACAAAAGTTTTGAAAAATAAATAAATAAATAAAACGTTCTCGTAAATTAAATTGGACGGAGAAAAAACAAATACGTACAATTTAATGGAGTTGGAGTGAGCTTCTTTGATTTGGATTTTTTTTTCGACAATTTTTTTAATAATACTAGGGGCACAAAATCTTTCTCACAAAATCCTAAGAGTAATGATTTTATTGGTGTTTTTAATTAGCGTGTGGCGGGTCTATTATTGACGCAACCAATAAAAAATGGTCACCTCATCTTGTGAGCAAGATTTTATGATCTTATTTTGTGCCCCTAGCATTGTTTTTTTTTTTTTTCCTTAACAGTGTTTTGGATTATTCAAGTACTTGAATAAAGTCAAGTGTCACAAAAGGTCAAAATTATCAATAATTAGGGGTCTAATGTGCGACAGACCTCATAGTTAGGGGTTATGTTTTCAAAATTATGTAAAAAGGAGACTAAATTTAGCTATATATACACCCGTTTATTCCAAACCCTAAACACTCAAATCTAATCAATAACCCTAAACACTTGTGTGCGCCGCTGCTCTCAACAGGCATGGCCGACGAGGATGAGGAAGATCGCAGGTAAGCACTCAACTTTTCCTCCATTTTTATACGATCTGTACAATTTAATTGAGCCGGAGCGAGCTTCCTTTTTTGGATTTCTTTTTAAGATTATTTTGTGATTCTTAACATTTCGTTTGAATCTTGAGTTTTTGGATCCAAGATTGAAATCGTTTTTTTTTTTTTTTTTTTTTTCTGTTTATTCAATTCTGTAGAATTATTGCACTTTCTTTTTGTGTTTGCTTAATTTCTGATATTGAATTGTTGATGAGCAGCGGGAAGTTGTATGGAATGCAAAGACATGGTCGTTGTTCGTGGTATATCAAGTAAGGATCTCTATCTATTTTTATACTTTTTCCGCTTAAATTGATATACAAAGAATAAATGTCTATCTAGCTCTCAATGAATGTGTTTTATGTATTTTGTAAGTAAGATTTTTCCTCGAAATAAATAAAAAGTAAGATAGATTTGTTCGGAAACTGTCTTTTCGGTTATTTCTATTCAATTTTTCTATTGGTGCATATGTGGAGTTGCAGTCCAGTTATTTGAAGAATTTTACTTTCAACGCGTATATGACTAGATTATCAAGATTATGGCTATTGAAAATAAACTGATGCTTGATTATTTCCTTTAAACACGAATAAAATGCTGTGGATACACTGTACATTATCAATTGCTCTCATCTGATGCAATTTAACTATTATTTAGTTACAGTTTAGTCAAATGTATTAACTATCTTTGTTAAAACACGACCTAGGTCTTTATTTATCGACACCCGCCTGATTCCTACCGCCAGTTACTCCCATAGCGGTGCCCGGCTTTATGTGAGGAATGGAGATGGAGAGCATTCAATCAAGTAGCGTCAACCTTCCAATAGATGTAATCATGGAGATCCTTTCATGGGTTACAATCATATTTACTATTGCGATTCACGTCTGTTTCCAAAACATGGAAAAATCTTATAGATCGGCCCCATTTTATTTCCTAGTTTATGACACCACAATGAAATGGTTCTAATAAAGATTCTCGAAGTTTTCAACATCAGACTAAGAGACATTGAAAACTTTCTGAGTAAATCAGATGTGAAGAATGTGTCCCTACAGCAAAATCTTGTGTTAAACGCTAGCCTGGAGAACTTTTCTTCTTAAAATGATGGCCAACAAACTGTACCAAGCAGATGATGTGGAGTTGCTAATGCCCTTCTACACCAAGCTTTTTGTCCCTGAAATATATGGACTCACGGATTATTTTGTTGTAGTTGTAGTTGTAGTGGTAGTTGTAGTTGTAGTGGTAGATGTAGTTAGTTGTAGTTCTTGTTCTTGTTGTTGTTGTTGTTGCTGTTGTAACCTTTGTTCTTTCAAGCCTGTTATATATAGTTGTTGTTCTTGATTAGGGGAGCGGATTTCTTAGAGTTTTGTTAATATTTAGTTAAATGGCCTGAAAGCAAAAGGAATTTAACCGGTCCTAATAATAATTAATGTTTCTTTAATTTTATAAAAGCTTGTTCTCATCTTTTAGGCTTGGTTGCCAATAATGCAATTCAATTGGACGACCATGAAATCCACTAACATAACGATGAAGTGGAAAGTATTTGGAGTAATAAACCAACATTCATTTGAAAGAGTTACTTTTTCCTTTTCTGGATGTCCCCATGTAGAGAGTTCCATTTTTAAAATTGGTTTGGTGATCTATATTATGTTGTGATTTTACCATAATTAACTAAATTTGTTATTGAATAGAGCAAAATAAGTTTTCTTGTAATGTCATGGATACTACCTCCGCCCCAATAAGAGTGGCCAATTTTCGTGATTATGATCAAAAGTGGACACTGATTTTAGGACTCTTTGGATAAATCTGGTGCACATTTCCTGTGTAACTCACATTACTATTGGCGCTAACACGAGATTAGCACCTCGGCATTAACATGAGACTAGTTTGTAACCCGTCGATACTCGACGGGGATAGTAACAATAATTATTACATAATACATTTTCTGTCCCATCTGAAATATGACTTTTTGTGGATATCGAAAAATATAAAGTTTTTATTAATATGACACACTTGTCATACTCACAACAATTTTTTATTTATTATTCATACTCACTTTCCCTCTCCTTCATACTCACAACACTTATTTTTTAAATCACTTTTTCCAAAAAGAAAAAACTCTCTACATCCCATTTTAATCTACAAAAATTGCTATTTTGGTTGTCCCACTTTAATTTACAAAATTCAAAAATTGAAATATTTTAATACTTTATAATAATGGGATCCACTTATCATACAAAAGAGGAACGGAAGGAGTATTAGTTTTCCTTAATCCTCGTTTTAGGATCAAAAATCTTATTTCGAATTGGGCGAAGAGAGTATAATTTTAGATAAGTAAATAAATTATATAAAAATAACTTGTACTTTTATCTCCACCAACATGGTTTCTCGGATTCTTTCCTTAACTAAACTAATCTGTATTATTGTCACAATTTAAGATAATACCTTTGTGCCTATTTTATACAATCAAAAACCAAATATAGTAATTCTAATGTGAAATTAGAAAAATCTTTTCATTGTTGCAAACAAACCATTAGTCTTTGTCTTAAACTATGTTTTAGGGTACAGATTTTATCCTATAAATTAGAAAGATAGTTAGGAAATGGTTTTGCATAACATTATTTCTCTAGCCTTAGCTTTTTCGCTGTCTACCGAGAGTAAGACTCTTCAGTTCTATTCTTTTGCACGCTCTTTAGTAAATTATATATATGTTCAAATCCTCATCTAGAGCTCATCTATTAATATCACAAAATTTACTTACATGTAAACAAAAAAAGCTTAGAGTAAATTCAAAATTCAAAATTTACTTACATGTAAAAAAAAGCTTAGAGTAAATTCAAAATTTACTTATATTGTTTTATAGATAGAAGGATAGTTTGGTCGATCAATGCACATTTGAATACTTGCTTAATCCAATAAGATGTCGCCACATGGATTTCCACGTCATAAAGCCACGTGGCGCGCTGTATGAATGACATTTGATTCCGCTTGTTTTAGGATCAAAAATCTTATTTTGAATTGGGCGAAGAGAGTATAATTTAAGATAGATAAATAAATTATATAAAAATAACTTGGACTTTTATCTCCACCAACATGGTTTCTCGGATTCTTTCCTTAACTAATCTGTATTATTGTCACAATTTTAAGATAATACCTTTGTGCCTATTTTATACAATCAAAAACCAAATATAGTAATTCTAATGTGAAATTAGAAAAATCATATCATTGTTGCAAACAAACCATTAGTCTTTGTCTTAAACTATGTTTTAGGGTACAGATTTTATCCTATAAATTAGAAAGATAGTTAGGAAATGGTTTTGCATAACATTATTTCTCTAGCCTTAGCTTTTTCGCTGTCTACCGAGAGTAAGACTCTTCAGTTCTATTCTTTTGCACGCTCTTTAGTAAATTATATATATGTTCAAATCCTCGTCTAGAGCTCATCTATTAATATCACAAAATTTACTTGCATGTAAAAAAAAAGCTTAGAGTAAATTCAAAATTTACTTATATTGTTTTATAGATAGAAGGATAGTTTGGTCGATCAATGCACATTTGAATACTTGCTTAATCCAATAAGATGGCGCCACATGGATTTCCACGTCATAAAGCCACGTGGCGCGCTGTATGAATGACATTTGACTCCGCTTTTATATATTATATAGATATAGATTAGCACCTATTAGGCAGTTTCTTTTCCGCACTCGCTGCATGTAACTGTTCTATCTTACTGTGGTCCGTAGAAGTATAATCAGTTTCACGTGAGCCTTGCCTAGAATGGACGTATATCTTAGGCAGTTTCTTTGCCACTCTCAGTACATGTAACCGTTTTATCTTAGTGTGGGCCATAGAGGTACAGTGGTCTTAGTTTCATGCTGGAGGGATACAATTCTTCTTACAATCTTTATATTTGACTATTCAAACTTTTTAAGTATTTGAACACTTGCTTCACAAATCACGTTGTGTTTATGCACATGTAAGCCCAAAGTGTAGAAATGAAAAGAACTTTTTGGGATAATGAAAAATGGTAAATGAGAAAATCATTTCGGGACGGAGGGAGTACGTTCTTGTTGATGTTTGGCAGCCTGCAAAAACCTGTGATCCTTGGCTTCATCTCAACATGTATTTACTGATATTCCAGAATCAAACTTAGTTCTCTATGTTACTTTTTTCTTCAAAGTCAACTGATGGCAACACGACTAGCTCTGTTTAAGTAGTAGTAGATCTGTTCTGAACTGGAAACTTGTCCGAATGAAAAAGATCCTCCTATACACATATGTAAATGTCAAGATGAGAATGCATGAGTGTACACAACAAAAACTTGTTCAAACTGAGGTTGGCACCCGAGCGTACACATACACACACACACAACACACACACACACACACACACACAATATATATATATACACACGTATGTACTCCCTGAAAGTTGTTCTCTCCTTTTTTTCATTGTTAGTTTGAATGAACTTTGAGCAATAATTAAGGTTGTTTTTAAATTTATAAATTTTCATCTAAAAATTGGTATTGATAGTATTTATAATGGTGTATCAATAACAAACTGTAAATTTTCATTAGGATAGTTAAAAGTTGTAGAAAATCATACACGATCATGGAACAAAAGGAAGAACACGGCTGGGAAACTTATTTCCTTGTTATTGATAATGATTGAAACAATACAATATATATCAAAAACCCTAGAGAAAGGAAACTAGGTAACTAGGTAATTATGGACTCTCTATGACACCTACTCCCTCCGTCCCACTATAAGGTTCTTAGTTTGACTTTACACGGATATTAAGAAAAAGTAAATGTTGTGAGTGTGGAAAGTAAAGTATGAGAGAGAAAGTGGGTAGGGAGTTTTTGTTGTGAGTATGACAAGTGGGTCCCACTTTCCATTTTAGGTAATGAAGTAAAGTAAGAACCTTAAATTGGGATAGACTAAAAAGGAAACTAAGAACCTTAAATCGGGACAGAGGGAGTACAATATTTGGACTCAAATACTTACAATATTAGTCACAATAAAACTCTACTATCCTTATTTACAAGGATACAAATATCCAAAGAATATTACGTCTAATATCCCCCTCCCCAATCAAGTTAGCCATCCGTACGGAAGATGAAGTTTGGTAGAAAGAGCTTGAAACATGGGTTTGGACAAGCCTTTTGTGAAGCTATCAGCAAGTTGGTCATCCGTTGAAGCATAATAGAGACAGAGAAAACCACAAGTAACCAACTCACAAATAAAATGGTAATCAATCTTTATATGGCGAGTGCGAGCATGGAAAAATGGATTGCAAGCCATGTGAATGTGAAGTGCAGAGAGATTGTCATAAAATAACGACAATGGAATAAACGGAACATGTAACTCTCGAAAGAGATATGAGAACCATCGTAGTTCCGCAGTGGTGGTGTAACGCCCCGAGCCCGAAAACCGGGTCGGAACGCTATCAAATTTGATGGACTATCCTCACAAACCACCACGAGTCTTTCCAGCACGTTTTTGTCCTCACTCACGTGCTCACTGAGAAACTTCCCAGTGGGTCACCCATCCCAGAATTGCTCCAAGTCAAGCACGCTTAACCTTGAAGTTCTTATGAGATGAGCTTCCGAAAAGAAGATGCATCTTGGTGGTATAAGTAGTACCAATCAAATCATATCAAACATATCAGGCACACACATTTTTGGTCGGGGTATTACAGGTGGTAGCAAGAGCACGATACTCAGCTTCACTACTCAAACAGAAACTCTAGAATGCTTCTTGCCCATCCAAGAAATGATATTAGGATCAATAAAGATGCAAGCACCAGTAGTTAGGGCTGTAAACGAGCCGAGTCGATCTTTGGGGTATCAAGCTCGAGCTCGAGCTCACTTGTTTGTTCAAACTCGAGTCGAATCGAGCTCGTGAGCTGTTCGTGAACAACTCGAGTTTTAACGAGCCGAGCTCGAGATTATGCTTTTTTTCTGTAAAAATTTGTTCTTAATGAGCTTATTGAGTCGAGTTCGAGCTTATCGAGTCGAGTTTGAGCCGCTCGAAAACAAAAAATTCAAGTTTAACGAGGTTATCGAGCCGAACTCGAGCTTTTAACGAGCTAACTAGTCAAACATGGTCGGCTCGATAAAGAAACGAGCTTGACAATCGGTTCAAACTCGAGTTAGAACTCGAGCTCACTCGAACTCAAGTCAGCTCGAATTGTATAACAGCCCTACCAATAGTAGACAGTTTATCATCACGGTCACCTGCCCAATCGGCATAAGAGTATGTGCATATGGAGAAGGATGAAGACAAATGGAAAGTGAGATCGAGGTCAAACGTGCCTTTGACAAAATGTAAGATTTTTTTGGTTGCGATCAAATGAGTAGTGCGGGGTTAATGCATGAGCTGACAAACCTGATTGACGGAGAAAGCAATGTGTTAGGTGTGGGAACCCGCACTCGAAACCTTATCCGCGCTCGCGTTCTCATAATGGTTTCCCTACTTTGGTTTTGGAAAGAAGAGTCGCCACCTCATTTTATTAAAGGAAAATATAGATAAAACCTTTTTTTTTAGTTTGAAAAATGAGAAAGTGGGTTCGGGGGCTAAGTTACGAGTAGAGAATGTGATTAGCAGCACTCCACTCGCCCTTACGGTCTCTAGCATGCTTCCGCCTACGTTTGATTTTAATATGCCTTTTCGAAAATGCCTTTTATATCCTAACTTTAGAAAATGTGTGTGTTTATGTATAAAGGTGTCTCCTAATCTAGGTCGAATCATTTAAGTCTCAACCGGGAATCGGTTTGGGTGGATTCCCGATTGGTTTTCGAAAATGGTTTTGAATAATTTAGACAAGGAAAACACATAAAGGGGGAGAGGGTATTATGTAAAGATTGTACAAAAAAGGGAGACATGTCCCTTGTAAATGAATGTCCAAGTTTATGGTTGTTGCTGAAGTTCAGGACCACCTGTTATTCATGGAGGAATTTACGTGTCCAATACCTATCCAAGTCCAGAAGGAAAACTTGGGATTTACTCCCAACATGTTGTAGAACACATAGAAATTATTTATTAATTTTTGAATTAGATTTTCATGCTCAAATCATGCAAAGAACACAAATGTGAAATCTGCCCAGAACAGTAAACAAATAGCATGTCAGACTTTCATGGCAAATTTACTCTATCATAGCTTGGGAATATGGAAAAAAACAAAGCATGAAAGTTTAATATACATATCAAAGATGAAGTGTACCAATATTCAAACCCATAAAACATGTTTAGAAGGTTCAAAAGGCCTATTTAGATGTCAGAATCTGGAAATTATCTATCTAAGAGTAAGCACTTGTTTCAAAAATTAGAAAAAGGCCTTTTATTAGGCCATAAAATTATTCCAAAAACATGAACATTTTATTTAGTCAGATTAGAACAAATTTTATGTTTTGACCTCATTTTTAAAATCAAGTTTTGATAGAGTTTTAACCATGGAAACACAGCTTGGTCAGAAATGCCACAAACAGGATAGCTTGTCTGGGCTACGAAAATATCTTTCAAAACATGACCTAAACTTGGAATATGACCATGAAAATTGGCATGCATCATATTAAATATATAATAAACAACTTTAATTTTTTGATCTAAGTCCATAAACAAAGTTATGATGGAGTAAAATGGACATGAATACATGAACTGAACAGGGTACACAAACTGCGCTGGTTACATATAGCATGAAGATGGACATTAAAACATGGTCTAAACTTAAAACCAACACATGAGACTTGGGGAACTTTAACATTGACATGTTATTAACATTATTGAGTGTTTATTTATGAACAAATGTGGACCAAAACATGAATAAACATGGAAGAAGAAAAAGTGGACAGATTGTGCACATGTTGGACAAATGGACCATGTCATGCTTAGATTTGAGATTTAATCTTGGAGATTAACACAAAATGAACATGAAACACATGTATACATGATGGAGCTGAGGTTTGAACATTTACAACATATTTACATGAGGATTTACAACCTAGAACATGGATTACATGAAGAAGATAGGGATCTAGCCATTCTAATGGCTAGACCCTATACTAGGCATACAAATGCTTACATTTCTTACACTTTACAAGATATTAATCTTACCTTCTTACCTAGATTAGGATGGGGTAGGTGTGCTTCCTTTGCTTCCAAGGGAAGGCTTTAGTTTTGAGTTTGATTTGAAGTTGTTTGAAAGGTTGGGTTGGAGTAGTGTTGTGTTTACTTGAGTTTGGAGAGTTGTTTGAGGTTGTTGAGTGGTTTGGAGTGGTTGTTGTGTGTGGAGAAGTGGTGGAGGAATGGTGGTGTTGTGGTTGTGTTGTGGTGGTAGTAAGAACAAGGAAGAAAGTGAGGAGAATGTTTGGAGATGGGAATGTAGAGAATGTAGGATCTCCCCTTTCTTGGATCAACAATGGGGTATATGGAGGAGGGATGTGGTTTTCTTTGGACCAAAATGCCCCTACGATACTGGTAGAGGAGGGAGATGAGGTTGCTTGCCGAATTTCATGGACAAAAGGTGATGGAAATTGATAGGGAATATCATCATTTGCCTTGAATTATTGAGGAAGAGAAATCTGATGGAAAAACTGGGAAGAGCCGTACGGCTATGAGGGAGACGTACTCCTCCCTCTTGCCGTACGGCCACAGTGCATTTTCTGGCCATTTTTGTTCCACCACTTGTCGCTTCGTGATTGGCCCTTCAAAGCATGACTCGCCCCATGTTTGTGCAGCATTAGGCCACGTTTTGTGTGGCCATGCAGGGTGTACTTGCACCATTTCCGGCATCGTTTCTTCGTTCTGTAATGGTCTGCAACTGCTCCGGTGTGCGCGCAACGGTGTCGCGTTCATCTGTGCGTCCAAAACGAAAGTTGCTCCTCATAATTTTCTGGTCACAACGATATATCTTGGATATGTTAACGATTAAGGAATAATATAAATTAGTTTTAAATGCAAGGGATGACCGGTAAAAGGCTCTCTAGGGCTGCGGGGCCCGTCGTAGGGTCCCGACGCTCGATTTTTGGAGAATACGCCTATTTTCTCGGTTTTGAGTTCTGATGACAATCTTAGACTCGGTTTTTTCATCCGATGCACCGATAAGGCGGTCGGTAGTCCTAAACCGCTCTATCTAGGATTTTAGGTCATTCTAGGGTTTAGACCAATTCAAAGGTTGGTTTAAGGGGTGCGAGATCGAGGTGTCTACATTAGGCCATATCAAAGAGATATACTGAAGGCCACCATTTAGACTGCGGTATATAGTGGGATCAAGGAGTGGATCACCATCATGACTAGAAATTCGAGTCTGAGGGATGTGTGGAAGAAGGCTTGCAGTTTGTCGTGTTAAACCGGGTAAGAAGATCGTGTACATAACGTGACTACCTAAGTTGAAGAGTATTCCGAGCTCGAGTTACTTCTAATCCCAAGAAGAAACTCATATCTCCCAAACGGCGACTGTCAAATGTCGCACATAAAGCATCAATGACAGTAGAGATGTGGATGCAGATGAGCCACTAACGATAATATCAACTGTAACGACCCCAAAACCCACCCTAATTTTCTAATCTTAAAATGGAAATTTTGTGTGCAGTTTATGTGTTAGATAATATTTTCTTTACTTACATATATTATTTGAGTATATGTGATATTTAAAGTGTTAGTTTAATTTGTTAGATTAATGAGTTAAGGTAGTAGATTGGTTTAAGTTGAAACTTAGGGTCTTGGTGGAATTTTTAGTTTAGGGGTTTAAGTGTTCAAAGTTAAAGTAGAGGGGCCTATGTGAAACTTGTTAAATATCAACTCATACTAATGCTCACCATCTCTCCCTCTCTGCGTATAACATATACACACTAAAAGTATACTTTCCCAATTTGTTCTCAGTATCCATGGAAGAAAAGGTAAGGGTTTCACAATTGATTTTGCTTCTTTTAATTTACTACTCCATTTTAAAATCTAATTATACCAAAATGTTCAGGGTGTTGAGTATAGTATTCCTACCCGATCAAATATTATTTTCTCGATACTTTTCCGGAAATAGGTAAGTTACTATTCCCCCTTTTATTATAAATGTTCATATACATATTATATAGTACTTTGTGTGGTGAATGTTGTTTTGTGATGTTATTAGTGAAAGTTGATGTTGGATGTGTAAAGAGGCTCTTTTGGTGTAGTTGAATTTAGTTGTTTTGGTTCATGTTCAGTAAGACAGAAGTTGGGTAGTACTTTTGGGATGGTGAAACGAAGGGAGTATATATAAACAGCCTAGTTTGAGCTTACCGGATGATGTGGGCGGCCGCCCACTAAGGGCGTGCGGCCGCACATCTATCAGACTAGTTTTGTTTATGAAAACAGAGCAAGTGGGCGACCGCACACCCAGTTTGGGTGGCCGCACACTTTACCTGAGTTTGATAGTTTGTTCCAAGTTAAGTGTAAGAGGTTAGTAATTGTCAAAACATTAAGTGATGGTCTAGGGAAATTGGATGAATGTTTTGGGATGTTTTCATGGTTGTTGAGGATCTTGTTAAAGTGTGTGCAAGAATGTGTTGTGACTTTATTTCATGATGGTTGTGAACACTTTATGAGTGCTTCTTTCGTGTGCATTTTGTGATGTGTTTGGCTTGGTTCCCTACTTTGGAATCATTGCCCCCGGTTGTTGTTTAAGCAAGTATTCATTACAGTGCTTTTGGTTGAAAGTCCAGCTAGTTTTGTGTTATCGAGTCGGGCAGTGGAAGGGATTATCGTGGCACACGAGCCAAGTTCACAATAAGGTCTTCCACTGGTAACCCTTTTTCCCCAGTCCAGATTGGCCTTGGATGGGATGAGTTAGCTCCCTTGTGTGAGCATTGGGTTATGACTTTGTCTCATATTCCCCCCGTTATTAATTGGTCTTATGGTTATGATTTGGTTTTCGGGATCCCGGCTTCAGCTATTTATGCTACTCAACTGGTTTTCTCAGATGGTATTCTCAGACGGTTATGTTCTTTCGGTAAACCTTGGCTTGGTATCCACTTATGAGTGTTACAACCGTTGTATGTGTGGTATGATGAGTTGGCTTTGCCTCTCATATTATATGCTATGTGATTGCTATGATACTGTTCTTTAGGATTATCATTTTAGCATGAAACGTAGTTGCATTCTTAGTAGCTTACTGAGATTTATTCTCACCCCGTTCCTTGTTTATTTGTTTTCCTTAGAAAAAGGCGAGTCCAGGGGATAGGACACTTGGCACGGGAGGACGTTAAAGTGGTAAGAGTTGGGATTTTTTTGTAAAGGCTACATTACATAGATGTATAACCTTTTGGGTAGAGTTTCCGTGACTTCATCATCTTGTAACACCTATATTTTGGATAATTTTAGTGTATGTACATTTCTATAGAAGGTTGTAAGCCTTCGGGCTAAGTACTTTCGTTGTGAAATTTGTTTGTAAAGTTTGTTTGAAAGTTAAATGGAAGTCTTTGAACTTCAAGTGTTGATTTTGTTAAACTTTATGAAAGTATATTTCGAAAAAATTTCAAAAGTGTTTTATGACATCTTCCAATCGTGTCCCGAGCGTGGGGCCAAATAGGACCACGGGTCTGGGGCGCGACAGTTGGTATCAGAGCTAGGTTGTAGATGGTCTAGAATGACTAAATGACCTAAGAGGGTAGTAGTGTATAGAGTGATTAACGTTGAGTGTCCTATGCAGGTACATATTGAAAATGGTTGGGACAGAAGGAGATCAGTCCGGGTCTTCGGGGCAAGATAATTCTAGAGAAGAGGCTCGAATAATGTTCCAAGGCATGTTTGAAGCTGCAATGAAAACAATCAATGATCAGAGGTAAGAGAGGGAACAAGCACCACCAAGATATGGGTTAGAACAGTTTTTGAAAATGAAGCCTATGGGATATGATGGAGAGACCGATGTTACTAAAGCTGAGAGATGGATTGAAGCTATGGAAAAGATCTTTGATGTTTTGCAATGTTAGGAAGAGGATAAAGTCTGATTTGCAACTTATAAACTGATTGGAGCGGCCGAGTATTAGTGGAAAGCGGTGAATGATAATTGGGATGAGACGCATGTACCATATGTTTGGGAGACTTTGGTGAAGAGATTCAAAGATCGTTTCATTCCTAAGGTGGACCAAGACAGAAAAGAGGTGGAATTTCTTAATCTAGAGCAAAATATGATGACTGTAGCTGAATATGTTGCAAAGTTCACTGAATTGGCTAGGTATTATCAATATTTGGTGGCAACTGAAGAAAGAAAGACAATGAGGTCGTGAAAGGATTAAAGACCAGTTATCAGAACACAGCTTATCTCCCACAAATTTTAGGATTTGCAGGATGCAATTGATCGTGCTTACCAGGTGGAGCATGATATTGTTGAACATAAGAAAAAGATGGAGGCAACGGGTGGAGGAAGACAAAGAGGACAGGGGAAGAAACAACAACAACAATGTGGTGGTGGTAGAGGATCTCAAGGTGCATCTTCACAGTTTAGGGGATCTTCTCAAGGACAATCGGGTAACAGAAATTAAGGTAACACTTCAGGGAGTCAGAACAAAGGGTTTGTAACTATTGTCAGAAAGAGGGGCATTCTGAGGAAAGATGTTGGAAGAAACAAGGTAAATGCATGAACTGTGGTCAGTTGGGTCATTATCAGAGAGATTGTCCCAGGCTAAAGAATCAGTCTTCGGGAAGTGTAGTTGGGTCTTCTCAGGGCCAGAAGAGGGATTCTTCAGGGAAGCCTAAGGTGCAGGGTCGTGTCTTTGCCATCACTCAACAACAGGCTTCAGATTCTTCTAATGTGATAGGAGGTATAATTTTTGTGTCTAGTTTGAGGGCACGAGCACTTATAGACCCTGGCTCTTCGCATTCTTATGTGTCTGTGCACTTTGCTTCTCGATTGCATTTGTCTTCTGAATCTCTACTTATGTGTTAGAGGTGTCTACTCCTATAGGAGAGTATTTGGTGACCAATAAGGTGTTTCATTCTTATTATGTGCATATACGTGATCATGTTTTACCTGCTGATTTAATTATCCTGCCATTACAAGATTTTAATATTATTTTGGGTATGGATTGGTTGAGTAAATATCATGCATCTGTTGACTGTTTTAAAAAGGTGGTCACATTTTCTATCCCTAATGTCCCTGAATTTACTTTTGAGGCTATTCCCTGGGGTAAAGAGATTCGTATCATTTCTTATGTGAAGGCTAGAAGGTTATTGAATCGTAGTTTGTGGGATTCTTGGCCAGTGTTCTTGGTACTACTAAAAGGATTCCTGAAATAGAGGATGTGCCTATTGTTAAAGAATTTTCAGATGTATTTTCTTCTGAGTATGCTATGCCTCCCGATAGGGAAATCGAGTTTTGTATTGACTTGCTTCCAGGTACAGCTCTAATATCTGAGACACCGTATAGAATGGCTCCAGCTGAGTTAAAAGAGTTGAAGGTTCAATTACAAGAATTGCTCGATAGGGGATTCATCTGACCCAGTGTTTCACCGTGGGGAGCTCCAGTTTTGTTTGTTAAGAAGAAAGATGGGTCTTTGAGATTGTGCATTGACTATCGGAAGCTGAATCAGGTAACTGTGAGAACAAATATCCTCTCACTCATATTGATGATTTATTTGATAAATTTCAAGGGTCGGTTGTCTTTTCAAAACTTGACTTGAGGAGTGGGTATTACCAGTTGAAAATCTGTTCTGAAGACATTTCTAAAATTGCTTTCCGTAGTAGATATGGCCATTATGAGTTTCTTGTTATGCCTTTCGGGTTGACTAATGCTCCGGCTGTCTTTATGGATATGATGAATCGGGTCTTCAAACCTTATCTTGATACCTTCGTGGTTGTATTCATTGATGATATTCTTGTTTATTCAAAGTCTCGGGAGGAACACGAGCAGCACTTGCGAATGGTATTATCTATTCTTCGGGAGGAACAATTGTTTGCGAAGTTCAGTAAATGTGCTTTTTGGCTTGATGAAGTATCTTTTTTGGCACGTGATTTCTAATAGAGGCATACAGTTGATCCATCCAAGATTGAGGCTATTGTGAGTTGGAAGAGGCCAGAATCAGTGTCAGAAATTCGTAGCTTCTTGGGGTTAGCTGGGTACTACAAAAGATTCATTGAAGGGTTTTCTAAAATTGAAACTCCATTGACTCAGTTGACTCAAAAGAATGTGCCTTGGGTGTGGAATGACAAGTGCCAACTCAGTTTTGAGGAAATGAAGAAGAGATTGACTACTGCTTCTATTCCCGCACTACCTAATGGAAATGATGATTTGGTGATATATAGTGATGCTTCTGAAGAAGGCCTCGGGTGTGTGCTAATGTAGAATGGAAGGGTGATTGAGTATGCTTCAAGGAAGTTGACTCCGAGTGAGCAGAATTATCCTACCCATGACATGGAACTTGCGGCTATTGTCTTTGCGTTGCACAAGTGGAAACATTATCTTTATGGAGCAAAATTTGAGATTTTTACCATCATCAAAGTTGAAGTATCTTTTCTCACAAAAAGAGTTGAATAACAGGCAAAGAAGATGGATGGAGTTACTGAAGGACTATGATTGTACTATCTCTTATCATCGGGTAAAGCAAATGTAGTAGCTGATGCATTAGCCGAAAAATCTTATGTAGCTTCATTGATGGTTCGAGAATGGAAGATGTTAGAGGATGCTCGAGAT
>JAOWBW010001588.1:127168-195993 GCA_026119855.1 Campanula takesimana
TTTGCTTGCCTTTATATCCAAGTTGTTTAAATGTTGATTTTCCCTTTTTTTCATGGTGTTTAAATGTTGGTTTACCCTTTTTTTTCATGGTTGAAATTCAACTCCCCGAGCTCTGTATGTACCAGGTGGTGATGGACAGCTTTAAATGTTGTTTTGCTCTCTGTATTTCTAACGGTGAGATATGCTTGAGTTTCATCATCTGTTATTGCCTCAAGGGTATAGTAAGTAGTGTTTTTGTGCTTCCAAAGTTTGCTTTTACAGGCTGGGAAGGTTGTACGGAAGAACTTGTAATCTTTTCTCCCCAAAAGTTTTTGATGGTCTAATATGTCCCTTCACAGTTTACAGTTGTAGATGACATTCAGGTTATGGCAATAACAAACGCAACTGATTAGATCAAATACAGTTCAGTACTAAGACACTAAACAAAACATAAACAACAAAGATTGGTAGTTAATCTGATTCTTGTCATAATCATTAGTTGCTATTGTTGTCAAAATATGGAAACCTCTATATGGTTAAGAATATGAGCACCTGCACAGGCCTTTTAGCAGATAGGAGGGACAAAGTTATATATACCTGCACGCTTAGTGTCAACATTTTTTACATTGCGTATTCTTAGTTTCTTTTCTTTGTTTTTAGGTTCTTTTCTTTTAACTAGTAATTTTTGACTTTCACTTGTACATCAACAAAAAATTTGAAGTTTGAATCTCAGAATCTCTTCAAGACAAAGTGTAATATTTGAATCTATAAATTGCTGACATTGTACTTAACTTATGAGCTTATGCTTCAAATGTGTTGTTCAGTACCTCCTTTTTTTTACCAGAATTTGTCATTCTCTTTTTAAACTGGCTAACTGTTTTTTATGCTTAAGTTTGTGGCAGGGGCTGCTTCATGCATTTTAATGGACCTGTTCCTATGTGAGCTGGTTATTTCTGTTAGTTTTCTGAAGTCTTGATACTTCACTTATTGTGATATCATGTTCAATGCAATTGGTTATATATCTTTTTTTTTTTGTAGTGTCCTTCTTTTCATTATGCGAGTCCTTTCTAATGCAAGAAAATTTAGGTGCCAAAACCTTTGATTCGTTACATTTTGTATCCGTGTGGGCTGGCATAGGCTTCCTATTGGATTAAATACAGTTTAGTACTCTTGTTGCATTACTCTCTGCGTGCTCGCTCCAAGTTGAATGGCCTAGATGCTAGTAGACGGGGTCACCATACGTTAATTCGGATTTCGGGCTTTTGCGCTGTTCTCCACCCCTAAATACAGTTTAGTACTCTTGTTGCATTACTCTCTGCGTGCTCGCTCCAAGTTGAATGGCCTAGATGCTAGTAAACGGGGTCACCAATACGTTAATTCGGATTTCGGGTTTTTGCGCTGTTCTCCACCCCTAATCTCATATGCTTCCCAAATTAGGGTTTTCTTATTGGTCTATAAGTTGTGGTACTTTTCTCTTATTATTTGGCATGCATTTACTTCAATAACCTTTAAATTGTGTTAATCTTCATGGTCTTTTCTTTTCTATTCGGACAACTTCAATTATCTTTAAATTGGAACTGAAAAGAAAAGACCTATTACATTTGTTGTTTTGCAGTTCTTATGTGTGTCGCTGGATCCTGAGAAGGGTTTAGGGCCTTTAGGCTGTATTTAAAGGGGTCTTCTCAAAATATTTTCGGATTTATCAATATCCCAGTTAGTTTGAAGCATACAAGTGAAAGTATGTCATAGCTGATCAGTGTCGGTTCTGGAACTAAATTTCCCTTAACTCAATGTGATAGGGTGTTAGCCAGTTGCTACTAGCCTGCTCAAATCTTCTCACACCATTTCTGAAAATTTCTTACGCTTCTGTTGTTCATGTTTTTGTTGGAAAATTTTGTTTCTGTATATTCAGCTTTCATAAAATCTGATAAAAAATATATTCCCTCCGTCCCATAAAAAGTGAGACTACCCAAGATAGCCAACTTTTATTAATTTTATATTGAATGAGACCCACTTGTCATACAACTTTTTAATAATTTTATACGCACAACACTTCCTCCACTATCAATATTATACTACTTTTTTCTTAATCCCATGCATTCAATTTTGGACTCACTTGTCATGTGACGGAGGGAGTATGCCTTAATTGCAGGCATCATGGATTGGAGAGTTTGTATGGAAGGGTACTGAAATCACTGCCCCTGCTCCAATGACCCCACCAGGAACCACCGACCTTGGTGGCGTAGGTGTTCCATCATCCAGAGTATCTTCATCCGGTTTTCTTTTGCCTGTGGTATTCTAATTGGGGATCACAGTTTTTTGTTTCAGTTTTGACAAATTGCTAGAGCTGAGTCAACGAGTGATAATTGAACTATAGACATGCTTGTCGGGACATTTACGTTGGCTTGGATCACACTAAGTACAGTTGCATGTGGTTTGCGTTTTCCTTATTAAACTTTCTCTGGTTTTCCTTTAGCATTTTGAAATCCTTATTTGACATTTTAGAAAAGGTACGCTGCAGTTGAGATTGTTACGGGGCATCATGTTTCTTTTTGTGTGCAACTATGAATATTACGTTTCTTTTATGCCGACATTCTGTGTCTTAATTGCCATTTTATATTCAGTTAGGTTTTCCTAGTCTAGAAGTATGTTGCGAATAGAGATTATCATATGATTCTATATGTTATACCTTTCAGTATGCTTAGTGGCATTTGATGCACTATTGATGCCTTTATTCGTGTCAACTAATTAGAATCTGTGAGAAGGGTGCAACTGGTGGAGCAGCAAGTTTACTGATCTATTCTAAGTAAAACTTGGTGTTAGTGTAGAGGAAAAAGACGAAATGGATTGCCTTGTGGCTGGTGCAAATTTTCTGCAAAAGGTGCAGTCTTAACTCCTATTCTTATGACTATTTGTTTACTAAAAGCTTCTGTTTATACATGACCAGTTCTTTTGAACTACTTGTGTCAACATAATGATTGTCATGCAATGTACAACGCTATTGGAATGTCTCTCTATCGTTGAACTTCAATGCCGTGGGACTTAGTACCTTTATTTACAAAGTTGCATACACTTTACTTTTTATATTGTGATTAGTTAATGTTCACCATCAATCAGCGAAAATTCCACCATGCTGACCCCTTTATGTAGGCAACCCCGTCATGAACTTTCACACATGGAGGGTCATAAAGTGATTGTGCAGATTGATCAAAATGAATTGTTCCCTTTTCTGGTCAACATTGGATCTGGTGTCATTGTTATAAAGGTAATACCTCACATTTGTTTTTTCTTCTCCCTATTTTCTTTTAACATAATGTATTGTGTGAACATTTGTTGTGATATTGAGTTGGTGTAGGTTGGTGGAGAAGAGAAGTTTGAAGCGTGTCGGAGGAGATACACTGCTTTCTGATGCTAGGTAATTTTAATGTCGACGTTCTCGATCTCGTCTTCACATTGGAAGTATTTCACTGCTGGAAAACCCAAAGAAGTAAAGAAAAAAACATTCCCTACTTTTATTCTCGTTGCCATTTTTGACTCATGTTTGATCACATGAAACATTTTGCAAATATTGATGATTTATCATTCGGATTTTCGCAAGTCGATAATAAGGTCCTTGACCCAGCCCAAGGAAGGGCATTTGGTGAGCACCATTGTTTTGAGGGAGGTTGACAAAAGACTTCTAGGAAGCGACTGGAGTGCTTTCATCAAATGATGCATGTGGGCTGAGCCATTCACATCCCAAGCGGTGGCCCGATTCGGCCGACACCGTCCTTATGTCTAGACTCAAAGATTCCTCTATAGGATCAGGTTATTTTAATGTGTACCTTATCACTGAGGTTTCTTTTTCCTTACATGTTTGCAGATACGAGCCTAACACCATTGATCACACAGACCCTAGTAAGCTAGAGTGTGTTGCATGTTTTGCACCACTATATTTACATGCCTAGACTAAGACCTCTTTCATATGCAAGGTAAGATTTGCCTACACCCTTGTGGTGGGGACCCTCCCCGGACCCTTGCTACGCGGGGTTGCTTCGTGCACAGGGCTGCCCTTTTTTTATTGGTTCACTGTCCTGTCCGAGCATTTGCCAGACCTTGTTGATAAGGTAGTCTGTTGGAGCAAAGATATGTTCTTCTCTCCTCCTCATGGACCTTTATTCTCACTGCTGACACACACACACACATGGAGGCACCCAGCTTACATAACTCAGTCCATTCAAGTACTCAGTTAAGTATTTGACACGAGTAGTGGAATATAGTACTTCAAATTTTGAAAATGTCCTTCCTTATGAAAGGTGCATGCGGAGATTATATGAGGTGAGTAGTAGGTGTGTATGCAGACAGTTGCAAATGAAGAAGTGGAACTACTGATGATGCTAAAAGAAGAGGTGATGCGTTTGCTCGTGAATTTTCAGTCTACTTAGTGAGGTATCTATGTTAGTGACAAATGTATGTGCTCATCATTTCCTTAACGTTTTCCTGCCAAGTATCTTTGGGTTAAGCAAAAGAGATCATTGGAATTTATATCGGATCATATATTTGGATCATCAGTTCCATGATTTGGTTTAATGAAAAAACGAAAATGGTGGTTTTGTTTTGTACTTTGGTCAGTAATTTTTCTTCTTTCTTTGACTTACAAGCTTTACTTTGAAAACAGGTTGAGAGAGGAGGCTGCTGCATATGGAAAGTTAATCTTGTTACTTCCAAGTTTGGTGTTCCTTTGATGTTGTGTTCTGTTGCTCTTCTTTTCATCTTTGTTCATTAATCATTTGATATTTACCTTTCGTCGCATCCATACAGTATTGCATGCACTTATGAATATAACCTGATTATTGTATTTAACTATTGAGGACCATTGCCAAAAGGTTTTTGCCCAAGCGGCATAGGTTTAAGCCTCTCCGTCGTAGAGGTCTTGGGTTCATTACCCCCTGCTGGCTAGAATGAATTAGGTGGTTTAGGATTTCAAAAAAATAAAATGAGGACCATTATCCATGGGCTTGTCCAAGTAATGATAAGGAGCCTTTCTGTTCGGCAAGTATAAATTGTTCGTATATCCATTATAGAGATAGAGGTATCCTGTAGTAAAGAATTGCTCTACTTTCTTTCTTTTTAAAAAAAAAAAAAATAATAAAAAACTCAAATTCACATTGATTTTGAATCTAAGAGCTTACAACCTCCTCATTTAATTTTCACCTACTGCATGTGAATTGGATGTGCTTATACCCTTACATAGTTACATTCAAAGATGTATCTTTGGGAGAACTTCTGCATATTCTTTCACTCGGGCTATCGAAGTGCATTTTCCAAACCTGCTTACGCCCAGAGATGTTCATTGGTGTTAAGACACTTTATTTATTCATGTATTATTCTTATAATTGATATTTATTTTTTATTCATGTATTATACTTATGGAGTACTTGATATTTATTCATGTGTATTAGCTTTGATCACATTTTCTCGAAGAACAAAAAACACTAAGTAGTAATTCTGAACCCCCCCCCCCCAACCCCCACAAAATCATGGCTTCGCCACCGTGCAGACCCCCTCACGCATTTCACACATCACACAGATTGATAACATAAAATGCATTGATTTTCTTTTCTTTAAACTTCTCTTTTTCCATTTTATCCTTTTGATATTCTTAAATGATATTAATATTACGTTTCTTTTTGTCTGCAACTCTGATTTTATTCTGTTTAATCTTACGACGTCAAGATTGGCCTCTCGCATCAACTATTGCTTCCAGTTTTGGTAAGGTAATCTCTGAGGACCAGGAGATTGAAGACTATAAACCTGAAGACATTTCCCTGTCTCTCTTGTTGGGCAGGTTAGGGAATAAACACTATGGTAGATATTTACAGTTTCTGTTTGAATGCACATATATTCATATTATAACACTGAGCAAGTTGGCAAAACTGTTTTTAAAATCAGCCATCAATGGACTTTGCACCAGGAATAGATAGGGTGTGACAATTGGGTAACGGAATTTATGTAATACACTGATACTTTGTACAAGAAAGTTGTTATATAGGCATACTCAATGCTTGGTGAATTTCATTTACAAGCGAAAAAATCATGTTAATCTGGAATTTGAAAGGGAACCCTTGGAGCAGTTTAAGGATTTATGTAGCTGTTAAGGATTTATGAAAGGGAATTTATGTAGCTGTTAAGGATTTTCGGCTTTCAGTAAATCTGATGATTATAGTCGTCTGTCTTATTTGAAAGGGAACCCTTGGAGCAGGCACGGGTTTTTAGGAAAAAGTGCTTATAATGTAGTGTTGTGACTTGTGAGTACAGAAAGTGAGGTAGGAATTTTAAGTGGGATAGGGAATACCGGAATAGTAAGTGATATTTGTTGTGACTTGTGAGTATGACAAGTGTGTTCCATTGGATAAAGTAACCTAGAAACTTTCCATTTTGGGTGGGCCCTTCTAAGAGGGACGCGAAAAATGGCAAAAAGTTCCCTTTCAGATAAGACAAAGGGAGTATATGCCTCTAATTGCAGAGATCGTGGACGAGAAAGTTTGTACAGAATGATACCGAAATCACTGCCGCCTCTGTTTTAATGGCCCTACCAGGAACCACTAGCGTTGGTGTTTTGATGTTACCATAATCCAGAGGAGACACACCACGTTATAATGCTAGTCATTTCAATGTCAGCGCTCTCCATCTCGTACTTTTCCATTACTGGCTAACCGAAAGAAGTATAAAAAAACAAATATTTCCTACTTTCATTTTGCGTCATTTTTACTCATGTTTGATCGGGATTATACATTTTGCCAAACTATTGATGCTTATCATTTATCACTCGTGTATATTTTGCCTGTCTACAGATACGAGCCTAAAACCATTGATCTCGCAGATCTCATGAGCTAGAGCGAGTTACATGTTTTGCACCACCATTTGCTTGCCTTAAATTAAGGCATCTCTGCTTATAATGGATGCCAATTTTGTTGTAGGTATTGGTTCACTGTCTTGTCCGAGCATTTATCTCAACCTTGTTGATAGCGTATTTGTTGAAGCACAGAGATGTACTCCTCTTTAGCTCTAAGGGACTTTATTCTCACTGCAGATAACTCTGAGTCCGTTTAAATAGTTAAGTATTTGACATGAGTAGTGCAACATAGTACTTCAAATTTTGAATATGTCCATCCATTTGTAAGATGGCATGTTGAGTTTATATAGGGTGAGTACTAAGTGTGAAATATGCAGGCGGTTGCAAGTGAAGGTAGAACTGATGATGCTAAAAGAAGAGGTGATGCTTTGCTCATGCCTTGTCTGCCCACTTAGCGAGGTGTCTATATTATTGATGACTGGTAAATTTATATGCTCGTCATTACCTTGATGTATTCTTGCCGAGTATCTGTGGGATCAATTAAAAGAGATGCGTTGGAATTATGTCTGATCATTGGAAAACAACCTTTAATTCTTAACCGGAGGCTACAATTCATTTTTTTTTTCTGATGATTTAAAATAATGAAACATTTCTAAGAAAAAGAACATTACCTCATCACGCACCTCCTGTGACTAGTTAGCTTCTTTAGTTTTCTGTTGTATGTGATAGGGAAAATGAGGGCATGACATGCTGTTTTATCGGCATTCTTATGGAGCTTGATAGCATGCCTGAGGTCCATAACCTCTTCCACCCTCTCACCCACACCCCTAAAGGGAAAATGATTCTTTCTTGCCTGGTCATTGACTATCCTTTGCAGGAAATAAGACTTGATACACGTATTTGATTGATATTGCGTGCCTGAGTTGATCTTACCACAAAGGAACAATCATTGGGATTCATAGAATGAATCGTAAAATATGCAAAGGCTTAGTACCTTTAATTTTACAGTATGCGTACACTTAACTTTTACATATGTGATTGGTTATTGTTCACTCCTGATCAGTGAAATGTCACCATGCTGACCTCTTCAAGTAGGTGATCTGTCATGAAACTTCTAACATAGATGGTCAAATGATTGTGCACATTGATCAAAATGATTGTTCCCTTATTTTTTTCGTCAACATTGGATCTGGTGTCAGTATGATAACGGTAAAGGACCTTACATTTCTCTTTTCTTCTCCCATTACTTTTAACATAATGTTGCTTGTTATGGTTTGTGCATGAATGTGTTGTAAGAACAATTTTGTTGCGGATGTAAAGTTTGAGTGGGTTAGCAGGACAAAACGTAGGTGGTGGCCCATATTGGGGATCAGGGAAGTATGTTAGAAAGAGTATCAGTTTGTCTTTTGCAATTGGTGATGACAGGTTTTTGTTTCAGTTTTGACGAATTGCTAGAGCTGATCAACAAGGTGATAATAGAAGGTGCCTTGGATTACTCTAAGGTACAGTTAGTTCCCTGTGGTTTTGTTTTTCTCTTAATTAACACTCATTTTAGCTTTTTGAAAAGACTTATTTGGCGTTTTAGAGAAGATAAGCTGCAGTTGAGAGAGTAGTGGTTTCTTTTGTGTGCAACTATGAACATTCTATTTTAACTTGCATCATCAACTAACTATTGCTTCCAGTTTTGATAAGGTAGTTTTTGTGGACAATAAATAATATCAGGGTGGGAAGTGCATAAATACTAGTAGTAGTAGATATTTTTATATCATATGAAGACTTGTTCTTCTTCTGTTGTGACAAACTAAATGTGAATTTAGTTTAGTTATTCACATTTGAACTTGTTTCTAGCTTCTTATTCAGTATACTATTGGTTACTGCCTGCCTGTCATGTTGTAGCAGTGGCACTGCTTGCTTGTTAACAACAGATATACTGCTGTGCTGAACTAGGTGATTAATGCAGACTTTGGTCGCTCTGTTTCTTGATGAATTTGGCAAGGGCATTCCAACGGAAGGTATTTAATTTTCATCAGTTGTTGGCATCGTATCTCTCTCTCTCTCTCTGATGTCTATTATAAACGTGAAGACATTTCCCCTAGTCGCTTATTGGCTGAAATGGAAAATACATTTTATGAACTATATGCATCAAATTTGAAACCTAGACACTTAATGGCTGAAATGGAACATAGAGAACCAATTTTCTTATCATTCATGATTGATGGAAAACTGGGTTTCATTTGCGCTTCTTCACTTTTATCTGATGTCTATTATGTGTTTTAACATGTTTCTTTGCATTCCTGGCTTTAATACAATTTCTTGTGGTGACTTTGTTTCAGTTCCAACATGAAACCAAGCGGCTAATCATTTACACAAGCACTAATGGTGTTCTGGTACTCTCTTTACCCATACTCCATTTTTACTCCCAGATTTTTATTTTTTTTTTTATTTTTATATAGATTAATGCATGTCTATGACGCATTTAATTCATCAACGTTTTTAATAATGATGTTTTAACTTGTTTGTACGATGGTTAATGTGCACATATACTGCACACAAGTCTCTTTGGAAACAACACACTTATTTTGAGGCGGACCAATCAGAAAAGTATAAAACAGTTATGGGACGGAGAGAGTTTTTGGTGGTGGATACCAAAAACATAGTCGGGATTACACATAGTTAACCGCCGCAAAGATGACCCCAATTTAGATTTTGTAAAGACCCCCCAGCTTGCATACATAGTCTCACCAAGTGTAGCAGTAGAGCCTTCCTTAATACAAACAATAACCACAAACAACAGTTAGTTCCAACAATCTACAAGTAGAACAAAAGGCTACACACATCCGCCATTCACGAAGCTTCATGCTCTCCCTGCCAATCCCAAACAATTCCACCCATTAGTTTTCAATTACGTAACAATAATACTTCCTCTGTCGTCCCCGAAAGATAGTCTCATTTTGACTTTTTATGATTAACAAATTGAACTTTGACCAAACATTGGTGTCAATCTAATCATCACCAAATTTCTAAAATGTGTTATTGATAAATAAACCACTTAATGATTAATCAAAATTACAACTTTTAGAATTTCATTAGAATGATTAGATTTAGTGTTTGGTCAAAGTTCTTTTTTATTGACCATAAAAAAAAAAAAAAAAAAAAAAAAAAAAAAAAGTTTATCTTTCTGGAACAGCTGGAGTATATAGTATAGAATTATTAATAATAATTAAGAATAATAAACTCACTTTGTTGTGGGTCATAAAATCGACAAACTTGTTTTTGGACTTGCCATTAGGATTAGGATGAGACTTGTGGGGGCCACTAATTCCATGGTAGTATTGGTTGATGAGTTTTTCCCTCACAAACTTGTTGTAAATGAAAGCAGCTCCCCTGAACTGAGGCAGCACCAGCCATGCCACTAGTACTAGCTTCACTGTGTACCATATCGGCAGCCTATACCAACCAATATATAAACACAAAGTAACACATCCATTCCATATACTTACTGTCTTCTAAAATAAAAAAAAAATCCAAGACAACGGGTGATTGAATACCATTACCATTCAAGAATAGGCTGAAGAAGCATTTCATAAGTGTGAGAAATGAATATAAGATCCAGTAAGCCAGCCACTGCTCATCGTCCACCTTTGATGGGCTCTCTATCGCTATCACCGATGCGTACCTGCACATCCAATTTCAATTTACACCCATGACTTTTAATAATATGATCTATCAAATTGTAAATGACAGAATGATTAAAATTAGGTTAGCTGAAGCTGCTGCTTACAGAGGATATAGCAACATCATCGCAGGCCTGCATACATACATTTAGGGGGAATTTTTAGCTCAGTAATTAAAGCCAAATTTTGAGATAAAAGAATTAAAAGTAGGGAAATTACCCAGCCAAAGAATGGAGAGCGCTCATAAAAGTCCAGAAGCGATCCATTTGTTTTCTTGATTTTACCCGAAAATTTGTGGGAGTAGGAAATGAAAGAGTAAAGTGATACTGAAAAAGACTTGTAGAGGACTGAAACTGATACAAGTAACAAATGGATGACTTACCTTATAAATAGGCGACAAGGTGGACACGTGGCTTGAGATGGAGGGGGTAAGGTATAGGATTCTGGGCTTAGATTTGTTGATTTTGTATTTAGTTTAAACAATACTCCATCCTAAAAGAATTAAAGCTAAGTTTGTTTAAGTGAATCGTGATGTGATGTCGGCATGCCCTCATGGGAATGGGATGGGAGTGGGGCGGCAGCTTTTTTTAACAATTACCTGGGTTAAGTATATGATGACAATGACAATGACAATGACAATACTCAAGTACGTACTCCCTCCGTCCCATTATAAGAAACAAAAATGGGTGGCTTCAAGAATTAAGAAAAAGGTAAATGGGTTGTGAGTGTTGATAGTGGGGTAGAAAAGAGATAGTGGATAATTGTTGTGAGTATGACATGTTGAACCCACTTTTCATTTTAAAATTTTAACTCTTAAAATGAAACGTCATTTTAAGAAATTTTTTACTCTTATTAAAATAGGACGGAGGGAGGGAGTATGTTCTTTTTACTCTTATAATTATAATATCGTACCCAAATCCGACCGACATAGGCGTACTCTAGCTTTTTGTTTTGTTTTTTTTTTTGACGCATACTCTAGCTTTTTGTTAATCTACGTTTTTACTTGTGTTTTTTTTTTTTTTTTTGGAAGGTCGTTTTACTTGTGTTGGAGACAGTTTTTTTTTTTTTCTTTTTTACGTCATAAGGAGACGAGGAGTGGGATCAAACCTAACACTCATTGAAGATGAGACTTGGTTTTATCACTAAAAAAAGGTGCAATTTCTTCTTTAATGTTTCAATTAGCATCATGGAACCAATTGAGGATATAATATACTCCTCCGTTAAAAAAAGTTGCATCTTTTGCCATTTAGTGTATTTCATAAAAGTTGCAACAATCCAAAAATTGAAGCTTTTTATTACTTTTATAATCTTCCACTCATTCTCTCTCTTCCTCTCAACCACTCATTATTCTCCACTCATTCTTTTTCCACCCCCACTAATTCTCTCTCTTCCTCTCTACCTTTCATTCTTAATATAATATATATCCTTAATTTCACAACTCCAAAGTAAATGTTTCAACTTTTCTGGAACGGATGGAGTATACTCTCTTTGGTTCAAAATAACTATCGCTTTTGGTCAATCGAGTGTTAATTTGATCAATAATTTAAATAAAAAATAATGATGCTAATAAAAATCTAAAATTTGTCATTGTATTATAATTAATAATGCTTTTAATAACAAATTAGACTTTTATTAAGATCATTATTTTTTGTTTAAATTTATTGGTCAAAATTATATATGTTGACCAAAAGTGACAGTAATTTTGGACCAAAAGAAGTAGTATTCAAGATTAATTCGCAATTTATGATTCGGTGCGCCAGATTATCTTTCTCGTTTAGATACTAAAGAACTTCCCATTTACTTTAGTTTTATTTGTTATTTGAGAAATGACCTTGTTATTGTAAACGGTAAAGATAACGTCCCCGGACTTAGAGATATCGTGGGATTATTTTGCACATATTTTGTTATTATTAGCATATATCTTTCACTGATTTCATATGTAATTATCCTAGACTTAAGATAGAGTGATTAGATAATATTATTAGAGTTATTCCATTCCATGTAATAGGCTAGTATTTTCCTATTTATACAAACAACACACGGCAACCAACATTGGATTCCCAGTTTCTATTAGTACTCCCCTCCTCTACTTCTCGTTTGATATTACTGTTCTTTCAGTCTTCTTGCTTTGTCTTTCAGTTGTTGCCTCTCTTTTTCTTTTTTTTTCTTTTCGAGCTACCAAGTCTTGTTTAGAAGGTTAAAAGGCAAAATACAACTCCATCCGTCCTTATTTACCTTACAAAAATTGTCATTTTGGGTGTCCCTATTTACATTATAAAATCCTAAAAAGGAAACTTTTAAACATTTTTTAAAATAGTGGGACCCACTTGTCATACTCACAACAACTATCCACTTACTTTTCTCTACCCACTTTCTCTCTCCACTCAACTATCTACACTCACAACCCATCAACTTTACAGTCATTTTCTTAATTTTTGTGCAAAGCCTCATTTTTGTAATGTAAATAGGGACGGAGGGAGTACTCCCTCTGTCCCAATCCCAAGAGTATACTATATTAGTCCGTTGCAAAGTGGAGTACTTCCTTCGTCTTATTTTAAGAGTCAAAAATCTTTTAAAAATGCGTCTCATTTTAAGAGTCAAAATCCTAAAATGAAAAGTGGGTCCTATATGTCATAGTCACAAGTCACAAGTCACAACAATTATCCACTAACTCTTCTTTACCCCAGTTTCTCCCTCCTAATCTATCAACACTCACAACACATCACATTTTCCTTAATTCTTGAACCCACCCATTTTTTAACTCTTAAAATGGGACGGAGGGAGTACTATATGTGTACTTTTAAAAGTGGCAAAGAATCTTTACTATTCTTCCAACTCATTCTCTCTCATACTTTATTTTTATACTCACAACAACAATCAACTTACTATTCCCTTCCACTCATTCTCTCTCCTACTTTACTTTTATACTCACAACACTTATATCACTTTTATTTTTTTTTAATCTCCATGTAAATAGAAGGATGAACATATACTTTGGGACGGAAGGAGTACGATACTATTTCTTACCATAACATCACGCCAATTTAATTCATAAAACATAGATGTCTCGGTTTTAAGTAGACTTTTAAAGCAAAAGACTTTTTGGTCTATCAGTATGTGTGAATGTGTGAAGGTCCTCGTTTAGAGAAGGTTCTGTGTTCAACTCCCTTTGGAAGGTGTGGCGAACCCTTATCGCCCACAGGGCTCAAGTTATATCCCCGGGGCTATTTGTAATAGGCTAGCTATTTGTAATAGACTAGGTAATATTATGTTCAGTAATATACTTCATCGGTTTGGAATTTCTTTAAATGGTACTCCCTTCGTCCCAGACTAAGGTTCTTACTTTCCTTTTTTTGTTTGTCTCAGACTAAGGTTTTTTGTTGCTTTATTACTTAAAATGGAGGGACCCACTTGTTATTCTCACAACAAAAACTTGCTACCCACTTTCTCTCCCCTACTTTCTCCTACTTTACTTTTTATACTCACAACATTTACGTTTTCTTAATCTCCGTGTAAAGTCAACTAAGAACTTTAGTCCGAGACGGAGGAAGTAACAACTTTCTAAGTGAACTTTCAAGTGAAATCTTATCAAATACAATTAATGTTAAAATAGATTAAAAAAAAATGATAAAAATGACAAGTATAGTACTATTCCCTTTGTTTCAGCGTATAAGCGTTTAAGTTCATCCTCACATTTTCACAAAAATTAAGAAATGGTGGATGTGATATAAGTGTTGTAAGTATAAAAGTAAAGTATGAAAGATAATGAGTGTGAGGGAATAGTAAGTTGATTAGTGTTGTAAGTATAAAAGTAAAATAAAAGAAATAATGAGTAGGAGGAATAGTTAAGTTCCTCTGCTATTTTTCAAAGTGGATATGTAGTCTGAGCTGAGACAAACTATGAAAAGTATTCCCTCTGTCACACACAGACTAAAGTTGTTATTTTCCTTTTTTTTTTTTTGTCCTAAACTAAGGTTCTTAATTGCTTTATTACTTAAAATGAACTATGAGACCCACTTGTCATTCTCACAACAAAAACTTTCTACCCACTTTATCTCTCTTACTTTCTCTTACTTATTTTTTCATACTCACAACATTTACTTTTTCTTAATCTCCGTGTAAAGTAAAACTAAGAACCTTAGTCCGGGACGGAGGGGGTATGAAAAAGGAAGAGTAACATAATAAAACATACTCCCTCCGTCCCACCTGAATTAGGATTTTTGGGTTGGGCACGGGAATTAAGGAAAAAGTGTTAGTGGAGTAGGTGTTGTGAGTATGAAAAGTGAAGTAGGGGAGAAAGTAAGGTAGAGAATAATGAGTGTAAAGTTGTTGTGAGTGTGCATGTGGGTCCCTATTAAATAAAACACTTCCTTTTTTGGTTGTTCTAATTTGAATGAGACACCCAAAATGGAAATTTGTCCTAATTCGAGTGAGACGGAGGGAGTATGCACTTGGTCCAGTGCTAAACTCAACAGGCTGGATTGAATAGTGTAATGTAAAAATATCCATTTCTTTTGGTTTGGTACATTTCAAATAAAGCCCAAATCGCATCACTGTTAAAGCCCTGGTCCATCTACCAAGAATCCAAATACATTAATTGTACAAACAAGGTCCTATCAACCTCTTTAAGCTCAGATTGTTGCGGCTCAGATTTTCCAATAAATTGTTATGCATAATATTCCTACAATTTTTCTCCCTCCGTCTCATTTTACATTTCTATTTTTAGCCATCCAATGTAAACTTATACTTTAGTTTTCCATCAGACTCCTTTTTAAATGAACATTTTACAAACTAATCAATTAAATACAAAACTAATGTGCGACCTTTCAAGGAATAAGGAATGATAGAATTGAAAATGTAACATATGAACAAGTTATGGTTTTTTAAACTGTGATTTGTTTTGTGGCAAAAAATAATGAGAGGAAGGGAGTAAATAATTAGAGTCCCTTTCACAGATTCTACTCCTCGGTCTCATATGTGAGACAACTTGCAGAATTTTGCTTCGGTACTAAAATTAATAGGGTGTTGTGAGTGGCGAAAGAGTTTGTGAGTATGATGACTTGAGAAAGTGACACAATTCAAATGTATGAGTATGATAAATGTGGTATATTAAATAAAAAATGAAGAGAGGATGTCATTACATTACAATCATTGGTCACGATTTGATCACATCTCTTTTTCTTATTAACGGCTAGTTTGCTATAGGCAAATTGGACGGGCCCCCAATTTCACGCTAACATCGACAGTTGACTCCACTCCACCCACATATTGGGGAGAATTATTAACTATATTGTGTTCCAATTTTCTTTCTCTCCTAATCTGGAAAGCCCTATAATAATCTTAGGGGCATCCTTTAATCAAGTAGAAACACATTCAACCAAGAAATCATTTATAGTCAATGAACCGATTTAGTATGTGTGTTTGAAAATCCCCTAATATCACCCAACCAAATGTGTCTACTTTTGCGTATAACCTAATGACTGAGATCTCTTCATTTTCTCTCCCCCCAAAAAAAGTAGTTGATCTAAAAATATCCACCACCCATTTTACTAGAATTTTTTCTTTTATTTTTCCATTGTTTAATTAATCTTAATCCCTTTCTTTCAAACAATTAGCTATACCAACCAAGATTAAAGCTTTTTGATCTTTAACATTAGGCAAAACCAAACATACATTGCATTACATTTCATTCATTCATTTATCATAAAGCTAAATTTTGTTCTCGGTTTAGTTTTCTTGCTGAATGTCATTTTAGAGATGGCATCAATGGCTTCCATGAACAGTTATACAAAGTGCTTTACGGAGAATTTTTGTAATGGAGAGGTGAAGAATGTAGGGTTGGGATTGAAATCGTGCAGGTTAGATTACGTTGGTTGTAGAAATGTTAACTTCCCTAGGAAAATGTTTTCTGTGAAGGCGAATCCAGGTAGTTATAAGAGCGTGGAAACAATTAATGAGAAGAAGGTGAACGGGAAGCATGTTAACATGGGAGATAAGAGGAGCGTTGAAGAAGATGATCATAGGTATCTTCAAGGGAGGTTTGTTGAGGGACAATATGTTTATCGACAAACTTTTGTTATAAGGTCTTATGAGATTGGACCCGACAAAACTGCAACAATGGAAACTTTGATGAATCTTCTTCAGGTTTGCTTAGTGTTTCTTTTCTTTCTTTTTTTTGAAAAGTAACTTAATTTTGACACGAAAAATAGACCGAGTGCAATTTATCTAGTTGGATGAAATGGTTGGTTTTGTATTTTGAGTGCAGGAAACAGCTCTGAACCATGTAACATGTTCAGGCCTAGCTGGGAATGGCTTTGGTGCAACACATGAAATGAGCCTTAAAAATCTCATTTGGGTTGTTACGCGTATCCATGTTCAAGTAGAAAAATATAGCTCTTGGTAAGACACGACTCTCCTCTGTTATAAATCCATGGTCAAAGTCAAATTTTCCTACTTTGATTATGAATCAAAATGTTGATCTTTTTTTTTTTCTTTTTGAAAAATGTGGCTGATATGCACAATATATGAATGTGGCAGGGGAGATGTGGTGGAGATAGATACATGGGTAGGTGCAGCAGGAAAAACTGGAATGAGGCGAGATTACATAATTCGTGATTACAAGACCCAAAAGATTATAACACGAGCAACAAGGTGCATTCCATATTTTAAGAAAGAGTGCATAACATAATTTCCATAGTTTCTAATGTACATATATTTGCCATCCTATTATGATCTTGCCTGCAGCACTTGGGTGATCATGAACAGAGAGACGAGACGATTGTGTAAAATCCCCAATGAAGTGAAACAGGAGGTCGAACCATTCTACCTCAACAGGGCTGCAATTTCAAAGGAAGACGCTGATTGTGAAAAAATTGAAAAACTTACAGATGGAACTGCAGAGAGGATTCGATCTGGTTTAGCTGTTAGTGCCTAACTTCATTCCACAATATCACTTTTTTATGATTTTTTCAAGAAAATATTCACGTAGTTAATTTTATTTTATTCTTTGAATCCAGCCAAGATGGAGCGACATGGATGCCAATCAACATGTTAACAATGTTAAGTACATTGGATGGATTTTAGAGGTAAATCTAACACCTTAAAAATGCTATTTTGCATTGGATTTTAATTATGTAAAGAATGAAAACTGAAAAGTTTTTAAGGGGAAGTTTTCGACCGATTTAAGTTACTAATATTTTGCGAAAAATGGTAATGCAGAGCGTGCCAATGAAGGTTCTAGAAGATTACTATCTGACAAGCATGACTCTTGAGTATAGACGTGAATGTAGGCAATCCAACATTCTCGACTCAATGACTAGCATAAGTCGAGGCAAGACGAGGGCTCGGAAGAGACTAGTACTAGTATTCATTCAGAAAATGGAATATCGGATATGGAATGTACGCATTTGCTGAGAATGCAAGGCGATAAAGCTGAAATAGTTCGAGCAAGATCAGTATGGAAATCCAAACCAAAGAACAATGTTTGATCTCAATCTTTGACCATTAAACCTGTCTCTCTATTCTTTTTATTTCTTTTTTTCTTGCAATATTTCCTTCTATATATTTTTTGTTTTGACATGAACTAAGAGTTGGAATACTCAGGCTGTGCTATGCTGCACATTTCGGAGGGTACATTTGTTGTAATTTTTTGTTTTTTTTTCTCTTTGTTTTACCCTTTTGTGTATAAATATATGAATGTCCTTAATTTTGGTTGAATTGATACTCACACAAACATTATGGGCTGTTCAAATGGGCCTTTATTATTTTATCTGCAAGGCCGTCCAAAGGCTTACAACTGTAATGGCTAATTGGCTATATAGCCCATATTCCTCTGTTGACTTGTGTTGACTATTGTTACTTTCTCAAAATATACCCTTTGGCTGAAAGCTAGGAACAAAACAAAAGAGTGGGAAATTATTTTATTAAATTAAAGGTTTTAGTAAGATTTAGAGGAATGATTAAAAAGGGTATAAATGACATGGCAAGTTAAAAAAAAAAATGTTGTTCCCATCCTTAGGGGTAAGGCACATGTTCATAAGACCATTTACAATGGTATTACACAAAAAACCAATTCAACACTCACTTTATCACTCCACATCAGTTCTCTCTCATCCAACTCATCCATTCAACACTCATTCAACAAAACACCCTACAATGGTTTGTTTAATTCCCCATTCAACACTTTTCTCACTCATCATCCTATACCCACTACTTAAAATTTATTTTTTATTTTTTATTTTTATGATTAATGTTGAAATAGTTATTATTGAGATCCATTTTAAAAAAAATGGGTTTTTTTTTTTCGTCGGAATACAATGAAACTTACGTCAATTTAAGAGAATTTTTTTTTTAGGAATTTTGGTGTAAAAAAAAAAAAAAAAAACTCATTTCTGTGAAATAATTGAGCTCAAAAATTGGGATAAAAAGTAAAAAATAGAGCCAGCCAATCATGCGCTTACAATGTCAACACCAAAAAAAAAAAAAAAAAAAAAGGCTGACTTCCTTACCTGACGCGCCCTTGTCGGCGCGTGAAGTACACGCGCCTCTCTGGCCCAATAGAGAGGCGCCACGTGGCAAAAAAGGACCCATCTCTTTCCCATTACAGTGTGAATTTTTTTTACAAAAAAATTCACACAAACTCATTTCAACAACCATTGTAGCAATTCATGGGAATTTTTTTGTGAATTTCAATTCAAACCCTATTTTTGCCCCATTGTACATGGTCTAGATCCACAAACCAAAGAATGTGATAAAAGGTTGAATGTTTCGTGTTTAAAGTCGTCTGCCTTTCAAAAATAAATAATACCAATCATCATTTCCTACAGGAAGGAATAAAACTATAGCTATAACCCCTATATTATAGGTTAGACAATTGGGTATTTGGACTACTTAAAAAAGGACTGGAGGCAACACCCTTCAATTAGCCACTGAATATTTATATTTTAATAAATAAATACTCCCTCCCCCCATTTCAAGTTTCACCAATTACTCAAAATGGTAAATGAAGAAAACTTGAAATGTTGGACGGAGGGAGTATAAAATGTAATGAGAAGTTGAACATGATTCTTTAGAAGAATAAAAGTCTCTCTTATACTAATATAATTTGAATGTTCATGTTTAAGAATGAACATCCTTATATAAAACTGGTTTTCTCAAATTTTCTTCACAATTTATTACTATATATTTGAAAAATTGACCGTGATTAATTTTTTTTAATCATTTTTTTAATTTTTTTATATATATTTTTTTAAAGCAACCAACACATAATTGCATTAATAAAATTAAAAAGACGGCGTTCCACAAATGACGGATGCTCGTCCATAATGTAATAGTTGCAATTAAGATTTACACATAAATTTTCTAACACATCTCGAATAATGATAGCCAACCACGAACCAAACTTCCAATGAATTTCCTTGGGAACCATAACATGTGATGCACAAATGCTTCTCCAAGTAAAACTTAGACACGACTCAACATTGGTCTTTAGTAAACCCCTGAACGATAAGAATTTGGCTTTAAAAACACAAAAAAGTGACGCATTTAAGTCAGCAGTAAATGCGCAACAAAACATCTAAAGTATTGCACCAAGTACCCATTTACTTTTAAGAATGTGAATTAAGGAAAGATGTTGGAAAAATGAGAGATAAAGTGGGGTAAGGGATAGGAAGTGGATAGTTGTTGTGAATGGGAAGGAGAGTGAAAGTGGAGAATATATTTTCCTTTGAAAAAAAATGATACTTTCCGATGAGACACCTAAAATGACAAAAAGGGTAATTTGTTTTTGAATGGAAGAAGTCTAAAGTTTAAAACTATACCAAGCACAAAAGTGACAAAAAAGGTAGTTCGTTAGTAATAGAATACTCCCTCCAGCTCTCTATAATTTATAAAAATGAATTTAACACAAAAAAATAGAAAATGTTTGAAAAGTTGATGTGTTGCGAATGTAGATAGATGACTGGGAGAGAGAAAGTGTGGAAGAAAATAGTAAGTGGATAGTGTTGTGAGTATAATATGTGGGTGTCACTATTTAAAAAGTGTTATTTATAAATTAAAATAAAACAGCAAAAAGACAATTTTTTGTAATTTAAAGAGGGACGGGAGGAGGTTGAAGTAAAAGTTAGTGGGAGTAGGTATGGCAATTTAACCGAACCCGAAGGCGATCCGCACCGAAAAAGTAGGGTTCGGGTTGCAATTTTTATGACCGGAGCGGGTTAGGGTCAGGTTTGTGTTTTGATATTGACCCGCGTGTGATCCGTCCCACCCGCATTCTTATATACAAGTCAAGATATTATGTTAATTAATTATATTATATGTTGTTCAATTTATTTTAAATTTGTTTTTTTTGTGAGGTTTGATGATTTTAAACTAATTCTAAAACTAATTAAAATTTAAGCTTAGACATAGATTGGGCTCAAGCAAATGTGAGCTGAAAATTTATAATTTGATACGCATTAGGTCGAGTCGGGTTCGGGTTCTTTTGTCTTCGGTTGGGGTTTGATTCACTACTTTTTGACATTAAAGCATTGTTCGGTTTTAACGAAACCCGACCCGTTGGCATCCCTATCCCTAAGTGGGAGCATGTGAGAGAACATAAAGGACAATGCTCAATAAACCGTAATCAATTGGAGTACCTCTTGATTTCATGATTATCATTCATCGTTAAGGTTAATCAACACAGTCATAGTATTAGATGTACTGTACTCCCTCCGGTCCTAAATAACTGTCATTTTTGAACCAAAATTTTGGTCCAAAATAATTATCACTTTTGAGTTAAATGTCTCTTTTAGCCTTGCATTGAAACTTGTTTTCTTTTATTAATTGTCTTAGTGTGAGACATTAATGTAAGAAAGTTGCACACTTAATAGGGGTAAAGTTGAAACTTTTGTCATCAAACCATGATAATAATTGCATTTCTTAAGAGTTGTGCAAATGCAAAAAGAGACAGTTATTTTGGACCGGATGGATTACTTCTCAGTGCGCATTGCCTAGAACAGCGAGCAGCTCGAGTAAGAAGAAGCCATTTGTATTTTCATGGTTGACTGACTTTCCAAATCTCGAGGGAATTAATAGCACCACTTCATTTCTGCTAATGGTGCAGAGAATGAGGTGTACGTACAGCGAGGGATGGTATAAAGATGGAGTACTTGGCATTAACCACTAATCTAATTAAAGAATTTAAAATATTATTTTGAAATAATAATAAATTATTTTAATTAAAAGGTATTTTGAAATTTATTTGAGAATGAAGGTATTAATATTTAAGCAAATGAAGAAGAATGAGTACTTAATTACTTTTTCTATTTTTATTTAGTGGATACTAAATAATTTTTTATTTTTATTATAAAAATGATCATAATTTTACCATACTACATCATAAGTTTAAATTAAGAGTAGGTATTATGAAAAAACGTTTTTTACCTTAAGGATAGGAAAAACGTGCTTTTTCAAAAGACGCGAATGCTTTTTTTAAAAAAAAAGCGGTGTCATTTTTGTAAATAACTGGTAAGCATCGTAAATAACAAAGTTAATATTACAAAGTGTCAGTCATTTGAACTGGTGTTTATAAACATTGTCGTTGACACTTTTCAAAAGTGTCAGTCATTTGGACTAGCGTTTATAAACATTGTCGTTGGCACTGTTCAAAAGTAGCAGTTTTAGTGTTTAAAAATATCAGTCATTATACTAGCACTTATATTTATTTTTTTAACCGAAAAGGGCTAAAGCCCCCTAAATTTTATTAAAGTATAAAATCAAATGTGATGGGGACTAGACCAAACCATCACGGAAAATAAAGAGCAAACAGGAAAATAAAAAATGATGAAAGAAAAATTATCCCCAGTGCCTTTTAGAGCCTCCCCAATATCGTTTAGAACCTCGACCTTTAAACTTGACCATGCCCTTTCCATGTCTTTTCTTTGCGGGGATAAAACCATCTTCTTCATTATAGAAGTCATCAAAAGAGCGACCATCGGCCATTGGTGCACCTGCAGAAACATTCATACCTCTTACGGTCCCTCCATAATGGCGAGCTTCCGCGTACGCGGACATAGATGCATCAGAGTGATATCCTTCTGGGTCAGATGTACATTTTCCATTGCGAGGGATAGCAATAGAAAGGTTTGTCTGGTAGGAATTATTAAAATATTTAGGGTTGAGACGACGAGCTTTAGGGGGACGTAGATTAGGAGCTGAAGAAGCTTGAACTTGCCTAACCTTTTCCCGAATCATATTAATTATTTCTTCGTCCAATTCCTGTGCGTTCAATGGAGAGGCACCCAATTGCGCTGCAATTGCAGCAGAAACGACTAGAGTTTCATTACCCGTATTTACTTCAACAATATCTAAGTCTTTCGACCCTACTATTGCAGTAATATTGTCCAAATTAGGCACATCACTCCCTTTTTGAGAATCATTCGACGGGCCCACCACATTCTCATTTAAAGTAGTATATGTCTCGTAAAAAAATGGGTGTTCAATATCTTGATTAGTGGAGGCCTTTGTTGTAGAAGACTCCAAGGAATTTATGATATTAGAAGAGTCCTTAATTACCTCCACTATATGCGAATCATTTGGAACAAATTGGGGACCCAAATCAACGCTAGACAATTGATGATTATCTATCAAATCCGCATTAGCTGGTAAAATCTCCAAAATTGAATTTGAAACATCTTCATTTATCTTGGCATTTTCCATTAAGGAATTCGAAAATTCCTCAACTGCCTTTTCCGTATCTGAGCTGTTTTCCACGGCAAAAACATTCTCAGTAGTAGGGTTATCCAAAGCATTATTTTTCGGGCATCTAGTATCGACCAAATCTCCAGCTTCAATACCGATCGGCTCCTCAGACGAAATTCCTCCGTCTCCGCTGCCTTTAGGAACCCATTCTGTTTTCTTCTTCCTCTCTAGTTCCTTCGAAGCCCTCTTCGTCGATCTTTTTCTACAATCATTAAGAACATGACCAAGTAATCCACAACCATCACAAAATTTGATATTACCTTCTAACTCAATAGCTTGAAAATAGCCCTTGTCCTTCTATTGACCAATCCAAATCTTTTACGGTAGAGATTTGGAAACATCCAATTCCACACAAATCCGAGCATAACTTGGGTATGTGAGAGTAAGGGTACGATCATCTGCTCTAAGAAAATTGCCTAGCCCATTACCAATACGTTGCAACATTGCCGGTGCAAATAGATGAAGAGGCAGCTTATGAAGCCGAACCCAAACCGCCACCAAAGGCAATCAAACTTGAATGTAAAATCGAGGACCATCTAAAAGATTGAAACATACATTATTTAATCATGTAAGACTCTTTTGACAAGGCTCGATTTAGATCTTCTCTCGAAGAAAGATAGACCATGACGTGTCTCGGATCCAATAAACCAATAACGAAAGTTCCTTTGAGCTTCCATTCTTTAGCAATATGCTCTTGGATCACACGTAAATGCGGACGAACTGCTGAAAATTTCAAAACCATGGTAAATTCTAACCTTTTTTCAGCGACTGAAAGCTCCACAGGTGTGAACAGTACGCCGGGGAGCCTTCGATTTGAATAGCCTGCCTTGGTGGAAGAGAAAAACCACCATGTATAGGGGAATGCATGGATGCGGGAGTTGACGCCTTACCTTTCACCACCTCCAAGAATGATGGTGGATGTAGTGGAGCCGAAGTAGTAGAGCCCGGAGGGGGATCCCTCGGGGTGGTGTCCGGTGGCATTGCCACCGAATCCGTCTTATAGCGTCAAAAGCGAAAGAGAAGTTGGAGAGAAATCCCTAGAGAGACTACACTGGCACTTATAAATATTGATATTGGCACTTATCAAAATTGTCAGTGGTAGGGTTAATAAGTGTCAGTGTAACATGGCTGACAATTTTAACACTAACACCGGCACTTACGATAAGCGTAAGTTATTTTAAAAAATGTCACCATGTGTTTTAAAACAACTTTCCGTTTATTATGAAAATGTCATCGCGCCATTTTAAAAAGACGTTTTACGCTAATCTTAAAGAAAAACATGTTTTTTCCCGGATTTCACTTAAATGAAATAATTAAAACATAGTAAATTCACTTAATTAATGAATATTGATATGAAAATGTGTTTAAAAGAGGAGTATTATATAGACGATCATCTAAATATCAATAGAAAAAACGATCAATTATAGTGCTTATGTATAAGAAAGAAAGAGTCTGGTACAAAACTGAGAAGAAATCCGCATATCATGATTAAGGTAGGGGTGGCTGGTGGCAGTGGTGGACAGAAAGCCACCATAGTTGGTGGCAGTGTACCCTTAAACTACCCATTAACCCAACACTCACTTTATCACTCCACTCAGCTTCTCTCTATCCAACTCATCCATTCAACACTCATTCAACAAAACACCCTACAATGGTTTGTTTAATCCCCCATTCAACACTTTCCCACTCATCATCCTATACCCCACCACTTAAAATTTAATTTTTATTTTTATTTTATGATTAGTGTTGAAATAGTTATTATTGGGATCCATTTCAAGAAAAGATGGGTTTTTTTTTGTGTCGGAATATAATGAAACTTACGTCAATTTAAAGAGATTTTTTTTTTTTAGGAATTTTGGTGTAAAAAAAAAAAAAAAAAAAATTTTTTGTGAAATAATGAGCTCAAATAATTGGGATAAAAAAAAAACTCGTCAGCCAATCAGAAGCCGCCAAGTGTCAGCACCAGGAAAAAAAAAAAAAAAGCCGGACCTCTGCAACACACGCGCCTTGTCGGCGCGTGTACTACACGCGCCTGCTGGCCCAATAGAGACGCGCCAGTGGCAAACGCGGGAACATTTTCTCATTCACACTTGTTGAATTTTTTCACAAAAAAAATTCACACAAAAAAATTTCAACACCATTGGAGCAATTCAACACAAATTTTTTTTGTGAATTTCATTCAACACCCTATTTTCCCCATTGTACATGGTCTTACAATGGTAAGTTGAAATTAAATTTCATCTCCCTCTCACTCATCATTCTATACCCCACTACTTTTATATCATTTTATTTTTTATATATTCTCTATTTTATGATTAGTAAAATAATAATAATTATTATTATTTATAATTAATGCTGATTTTGGGATCCATTTCACTCAAAAGATGATGATTTTTTTTTAATGTAGGCTAAAATGGAGAAGGATAATTGAGAAAAGAGATTTTTTTTTTTTTTTTTTGTCCAAATCTAATGAAACTTGCATCATTTTATAGAGGGAAAAATGCTGAATTTTGCGGAAAAATGATATATTATTTTACTAGATGATAATTCAGCTCAAAGATTGAGATAAAAAAAATAATCTGAAAATCAAACGGACCAATGAGAGCTAGCCACGTGGCAAGCAAAAAAAAAACCGTCAGCGCTGTCCACACGCGCCCTATCGGACCGTGTGGTACACGCGCATGTGCCCGCCCAACCAGAGACAGGGCGCGTGTGGTACACACGCATGTGCCCGCCCAACCAGAGGATGTCACGTGTTCATTGCGCCAGCCTTTCCCAAAAATTCAACAGGTATTAAACATTACACACCCCATTTTTCACACCTCCTCAATAATTTCATACCACCCCCTCCATTTTCCACCCTATTGCACATGGTCTTATGTGGATGAACGGGGGTATGACCCGGCTGAATTGGACCTTGAAACCCATGTCATACTGATCTAAAACCGTAAATAAAGATGGGACCAGAGAGTTTTTTTTTTTTTTTTTTTTTTTTTGAAAAGAAGATGGGACCAGAGAGTTAGTGTTTGTTAGTAGTATAGGGGTGAAAAGGTACAGTTGGAAATGTGAAAGACAAAATCCGTAAAGCATGAAATGGTGAATTGTAACTGTCGCGGTCACGTGGCCTCGATCCTTAAAATATTCTGGCCCCATTCTCTGTGGGTCCATATCTCTAGGCCTTCAATCTCATCATGATTCGGATCTTGTCATCCCTCCCTCCCCGTTCCCTTACCCGTACAAGCCGAGTTTCAAAACCACGCGAACTACAACCAGTAACAAAACAGAACAGCTACATGTCTACGGTTCATGTTCGAACCAGAAAAATTGGTAGTTTCGAAATGTTAAAAAATCGTCAAAATTTGTGAATTAGTAAACCAAATGAATTGTGAATCGGCAGTTTACAATTCATGAGCGGTTTTGACTTTAAAATAGTAATTAGTTTCTGGTGTAGCACTGAATGGTATCGTGCAGTTCAAGCACAAATCCGCCCAAACCAAGCACAGATCCGCCCGGATCCAAGGAACAACCCGACCGAACCAAGCAGTGCATGGTTGTGCGAATTCCAATGCCCGACCGTGCGCAAATTGGGTTGAAAAGGGGAGACAGTCGACAACAATGGCACGACCGTGCTGAGTTTAGAGCACGACCGTGCCCGGCGCCGCAGGAAGATTAGTTTGCGTTTGTTTCTTTTTCTTTGCCGTAAATTGAGGATATTTTCGGTATTTTGTTGAGAACAATTTTAGGGTTAGGGTTTTATTAGTTGCTAGGGTATAAATACTCTTTTCTTACTTTGTATTGAACATGTTTTGATTTATTAATTTCATAGTTAGCTTTTTGCAACTTTGTGTGGGTTCAAACCCTAGAAGCCACTGTTGGCTTGTTTGAAGGTTTATTTCCTTCTGTTTATTCGAGATCTTCCATCTAGGTTGATCTTGGTTGTATTCCGCTGCAACAGTTTCATGAGCAAAAATAGGAGCAACCTTCCCAACAGTGTAAAAGTTGCAATCTCCTAGCCATGTTTGTCATTTTGTTGCAATTCGATGTAAATTTCGTTAAAAACATAACTCCTGTTAAAAACTGAAGACATGTGCCTCGCACGTGATCTTTAAGGGGCAAAATCGACAATTCAAGCAATATTCATTTATCTTTATCTCCACCCCAAATATTTCACCCCCTTCATCTTCTACTTCACCCCACCACTCCTCCCTCTCCAGCAAAATCCCCTTCCCCTCCACCCTTTCATCTTCAACAACCACCATCTCACCTCCCAACAACCACCTGAAATGAACAAGCACCATCAACCATAAAATCAACACTAAGCACAACCACCAACAAACCACCAACCAAAACCGCCACCATCACAGAATTCTCAAGAAATAACTGATGGTAGTGGTGCCCTAGGCACGTTTAATAAACGTTGTAATTGTTATCATGTATTTCATATCAATAAAGAGATGTTTTGATTATTATTGTTGTTCATGTTTACTTATAATAATCCCCGTCCCTAGTACTTGTTAAGCACTAGTATAAAGGCTAAATGATCATGGGATGATCATGTTAGATTTATGGGTACTTGTTTGGAACAGGTACTGGACATACCGCTGTATGAGATTTATGTCATGGTCTATGTCGTACATATATCTCATATTAGTTATGTCATTTGAATCCTTAGACATGAAGTTATTATAGTCTTCCACTTGATGAACATTGTGTTTGACGTATTCAAACGCTACCTTAACATGGTAGTTATAAAGGGTATGATTGGCATAATCGGATTCCCGTTGGGAAGAATAATAAGCTAAATAGATTTGTCCCTCCACGGAGAGATGTCAAGCTTGGGCCCCTCGAAGGAATGATGTTGATGAAATGTTCGGCCGAACTCAGATGGATTGATTGGATCAATATCATTTGAATTATCAACATGTTCGGAATCGAGAAAGTATTGAACAAGACAAGTTGACTGTTTGACCATGACTTGTGTTCAATGACACCGTGGACAAAAGGATTGTGACATATTCTAAAGGAATGCGAACTTGTATCTAGTTATACTATTTGGGTAGGTATGACGGTTTGCTAGAACCTAATCATATCTTATGGGATCATGTTTGAGCCCATTGCCAACTTAGTATAATCCTAGAGGGTCACACACAATAGAACGAATCCTAAATAAGAGGACCATATTGGAATTTAGGGTCGAAGGACCTTAAAGGAATTTCTGAATGAATTCTGGGCTTCCTGGTCAACCGAGCGGGCGCTTGGGTTGAACCAGGCGGGCGCCTGAATGAATTCTAAAAGATCTGGACCTTCTGGTCAAATAAGCGGGCGCCTGGGTTGGACCCGGCGGGCGCTCGGTATGGCGGCAGAATAATTCCTAATTCGATTAAGAAAGGTTTTTTGGCACAAGTTACCTATTTGGAATAGGTCTTAATTGTGTATAAAAACCCCAATTCGGCCAGACCATATTTACTAGTACTTTTGTGAGTCTCAAAGAGTTTGAGAGAGATTTTATTTTGTTCTAAGATATCCTTGATTGAGGAACAAAATAATTCACAAATAAATTCCATATAGTTCTTTATTAAAATTGTGAAAGTGTGTTTCACAATTATTGGTCTAGCAACCAAGATCAAGGAGCCTCTTGATATTCGTTCGAAGTGTGGATACCGCTAGAGGGTGAATTTTATCATCTAGAAAGTTCGTGATTTTGTCCGTGATAAAGATTCAAGCTTCTCCACCAAGACCAAAGAAAACTTTGATAGTCATCAAGGGTTAGTTTTATCCTTTATTCATGTTGTTGTATTTGATTTAATCATATGAACGGATCCATGGCTTTGGGTTTCTTAAAATTTTAATTGCTAAATTCCGCTGCGCATGTGTCTACGAAACCCAACAGTGGTATCAGAGCCCCGTTCATGTTGATTAATTCAATACTTGGATCATGTTTTGTGTATATAAATTGTTTATGTGCCTTGCATGATATGAATATTGGAATATATGATGTTTATGTGTTTTGTGATTTTATGTGGTTTATTGTTTTGCAACTTTAATCGCACGATTCAATCGCAATTAACATTATGATGGATTCTGAATTATTTCGATTATTAATTTTTGATCAGATCAAAGTTTTAATAATTGGGGAAAAATAATTTTGAGACAAATTTTTCGAACTCTAAAATTCAGTGCCATTCTGACCATTCAGGCGCGCGCTCGGTCTTGACCAGGCGGGCGCTCGCTGGTCAAAATCTGTTCTGATTTGGTTAAAATCTGAATATGGAATTTTCGATAAATTCAACAAAACCAGTAACAGAACCAGTCCAGACTTGCTGATCTGGAATGGGTTTTGGGTAGTTGGTTTGTGTGTGGATTTTGGGTTTGATTTTCCTATTTGTTTTAGTCTTGTGATTCCTAGATTGGTTCAAGTTTTGGATGGCTAATCTGCGTTCATCGAGATTGTGTTTCCCAAAATTGATCGCAATCAAAGTTTCAAAGATAAAACGAAGTTAGAATTATGAAGGGTTCATAATTGCTAAAATTGAGAAACAAAGTTCTTGATTCAAAGTTTGGAGATCCATGTGGAATTGTGAATGCAATTGGCCTACGTTCATCGAGACCATCTATTGCTTAGTTTCGGTCACATGGACTACTTTCTTGGTTTCTTGAATTAGTGCGGGATTGTGGTTGCCTAATGGCTTAGTTCGACCGCACTTCTTGTTGTCTTGATTTGGAGACAATAACCGAAGTTGAAATAGTCTCATCCTTATAATTATAGAGAAACTAATGACACATAAATATCATGCTTAAATTAATGGAGATTAATTTAGTGGCTAAACTTGATGTGTAACATGTTTATATTATGTGCTCATAAATATGTTATATGCTATATGTGATGAGCCTTCAAAGAAAGTTTTAAGTCCTTCTTTGTCATGCCATGATTAAAACACTTGTTTATACATGGGTAATCTTGAAGTGGGTTCGCCTCCGCGAGGTGCATTAATCTTATTCATGTATGAGCAAGATGAGGTTCATTAATTTAATGTGGGCTTGCCTCCGCAAGGTGCATTAAATTGAATGGTTCCTATGCGTTTATAATGGTTGGACTTAATTAGGCGTCAAAGCAGTTTTGGGCCTAGGCAAAAGATGAGATTAAACATGCTTTTTGAAATTGGATTTCTCAAAGAATCTCATAAAAGAATCTAAGAATCATATGGGATATGATTGACATGATTGTCTACCTAATTAATTTAGTTTTGAGCGGTCCGCCTCCGTGGACTCAAAAGTTAAATTAAAGTTGGATCTTAGCCCAATTAAATTATATTATACATTGGATGTATATGAAGGTTATATAATTTGGTGGGAGTATTTTTTTTTTGGAGAAATACATTATTTATTTCTTTAATGAAAATTGGTACTTATTAAATTTTGGAAATTTTGCATATTTGTAGATAATGACTAATAACACTCAATCAATGTCGTTTCGATCGATCCTTGAGAAGGATAAGCTCGAAGAGAATGATACTAACTTTATGGATTGGATCCGTAGCATAAGAATCGTTCTTAGGCAAGAAGATAAGTTGTACATTCTCGATGGGCCTCTCCCTGCTGAACCACCGCCTACTGCCCCTAGGGCAGAAAGAGACAATTACAAGAAACATCGTAATGATTTTAGAGATGTAAGTTGTCTCATGCTTGCTGCTATGTGCTCAAAACTCCAACAAAGTTTAGAATATTTGGAAGCCTATGAGATAGGCGTGGAGTTGAGAACCATGTTTCAAGAGCAAGCTAGGCAAGAGAGGTACAAGACCATTGTTGCATTCACTACATGTAAAATGAATGAAGGGCAACAAGTGATTCCTCACTTTCTTAAAATGAAAGGTTATGTAGAGCACCTTGAGAAACTTGGCTATCCAATTCCATTGGAGTTATCCACGGATCTCATTCTTAATTCATTGCCTAAAAGTTATAATCAGTTTGTGATGAATTATAACATGCATGGAATGGATAAGAATTTCTCTGAGTTGCATGGGATGCTCAAAACTGCAAAGATGAAAATTGTGGAGAAAGGTTCTCCCGTGCTCTTGGTTCATGATGGGAAGAAGGCTAGTGCCAAAGGAAAGGGTAAGAAAGTTGTCAAACCCAAAATAAGCAAGGCAAAGGTTGCCAAGGCTTCTGAGGCAAAACCCGATTCACAAAAGGATGCAATCTGTTTCCATTGTCAAGAAATTGGTCATTGGAAACGTAATTGAAAGGCTTTCTTGGAAGAGCAAAAGAAGAAGAAGAGCAGCAAGGCTGCGTCGACTTCAGGTATCTATATGATAGATATTCTCCTTTCTACCACTGATTCTTGGGTATTGGATACCGGATGTGGGTCTCATATTTGTCTAAATGTGCAGGGACGAAAGAATAAGAGACTGCTTAAAGAAGGTGAAGTAGATCTACGCGTGGGGAATGGAGCAAGAGTTGCTGCATTAGCCGTAGGGACTTATGAAGTCACTTTACCTTCCGGATTAATTCTTGTTTTGAACAATTGTTATTATGTTCCGGATTTAAGCAGAAATATTATTTCAATTTCTTGTTTGGATAATGAAGGTTTTAAGTTTCTTATTGAGAATAAGAAATTTTCTATTTATTTAAATGATGTGCTTTATGGTATTGCTAATTCATTTAATGGCCTTTATGTCTTGGATATCAAGAATGAAAATAATGACAATGTCTATCATGTAAATAAGAAATCTAAACCTAATGATGTAAATCATACTTATTTGTGGCATTGCCGTCTCGGTCATATTAATGAGAAGCGTATCTCAAAACTCCATGGGGACGGACTTTTGGGTTCATGTGACTTAGAGTCATATGACACTTGTGAGTCGTGTCTTCTTGGAAAAATGACTAAGACACCTTTTACCAAGTTGGGTGAAAGGGCAAGCGACTTATTGGGGTTGATACATTCCGATGTATGCGGACCATATAGTAGCAATGCTAGGGGAGGATTTCAATACTTCATAACCTTCACTGATGATTATAGTAGATTTGGGTATGTTTACCTAATGAAACATAAGAGTGAAGCATTTGAGATATTTAGAATATTTCAAAATGAAGTAGAAAAACAACTTGGCAAAAGTATCAAGGCATTTCGATCAGATCGTGGTGGAGGATACTTGAGTCAAGAATTTGATGATCATCTGAAGAATTGTAGAATAATTTCACAATTAACTCCACCTGAAACGCCACAATGGAATGGTGTGTCCGAGAGGAGAAATCGGACCTTGTTAGACATGGTTCGATCAATGATGAGTCAAGTTGATCTTCCAATATCCTTTTGGGGTTACGCTCTAGAAACCGCTGCTTTCACACTAAATCGTGTTCCAACTAAATCGGTTCAAAAGACTCCATATGAGTTGTGGAGCGGAAAGAAAACTTGTTTATCTTTCATGAAGATTTGGGGTTGTGAAGCTTTTGTCAAAAGACTTGTCTAAGACAAACTTGCACACAAATCTGATAAATGTATTTTCGTGGGATATCCTAAGGAAACTAGAGGATATTACTTTTACAACCATGAGGACAACAAAGTGTTTGTTGCCCGAACTGGTGTCTTTCTAGAGAAAGAGTTTCTCTCCAAAGAAATCAGTGGGAGTAAAATAAATCTTGAAGAAATTCGAGACCCAGAAAATAACATTGAACCAATAGTGGAACAAGAACAAGAACCACAAGGAGTTGTGGAACCTGTTCAAAATACACAAGCAACTCGCAGATCTAGTAGGTTACGATCCGAGCCCGAGAGATATGGATTTCTCGTTACGTATAGTAATGAGGTAGAAATCATTGAGAATGATGAACCGTCAACCTACCAAGAGGCGATGTCTTCTCCTGATTCGGATAAGTGGCTTGGAGCCATGGAATCCGAATTGCAATCCATGCAAGACAATCAAGTTTGGAATTTGATTGATGCGCCCGAAGGTGTAAAAACCATAGGATGCAAATGGGTCTTCAAGAAGAAGACTGACATGGATGGGAAGGTGCATACTTACAAAGCTAGGCTTGTAGCGAAGGGTTATAGGCAAGTTCATGGTATTGACTATGATGAGACCTTTTCACCCGTAGCAATGATCAAGTCTATAAGAATTTTGCTTGCCATTGCCGCATATCATGACTATGAAATATGGCAGATGGACGTCAAAACCGCTTTCCTGAATGGAAAACTTCAAGAGGATGTGTATATGACACAACCAGAAGGTTTTGAACAGAATTCTAAGGTATGCAAATTGCAGAGATCCATCTATGGATTGAAGCAAGCTTCTAGGAGTTGGAATCTCCGTTTTGATGAATCGGTCAAAGAGTTTGGTTTCATCAAGAACGAAGATGAGCCTTGTGTATACAAGAAGATTAGTGGGAGCACAGTGCTATTCCTTATTTTATATGTGGATGACATATTGCTCATTGGAAACGACATTCCTACACTTCAGTCTGTGAAGACTTGGTTAGGAAAGTGTTTTGCAATGAAAGATATGGGTGATCTTGGCATTAATATCTATAGAGATAGATCAAGGAGGCTACTTGGTTTAAGTCAAAGCACATACATTGACAAGGTCATTAGAAGATTCCGTATGGAAAATTCTAAGAGAGGCACCTTGCCCGTGTTACATGGAGTCTCTCTAAGCAAGACTCAATGTCCTAAGACAAACGATGAGCGTGAGAAAATGAATGATGTTCCATATGCTTCGGCAATTGGGTCCATCATGTATGCCATGATTTGTACTAGGGCGGATGTATCTTATGCTTTGAGCATGACAAGTAGATACCAATCCGACCCTGGCGAAAATCACTGGATAGCTGTAAAAGCGATTCTTAAGTACTTGAGAAGAACTAAAGACTCGTTTTTGGTCTATGGAGGAATGGAAGATGATCTCGTTGTAAATGCTTACACGGATGCAAGCTTTCAAACCGACAAACATGATAGCCGATCGCAATCGGGTTTTGTGTTTATGTTAAATGGTGGAGCTGTAAGCTGGAAGAGTTCCAAGCAAAGTACAACCGCTGATTCTACAACAGAAGCTGAGTATATTGCTGCATCGGATGCTGCAAAGGAAGCTGTTTGGATTAAGAAGTTCATAACTGAACTTGAAGTGGTTCCTAGTATTGCTAATCCAATAGACCTTTATTGCGATAATAATGGTGCTATTGCTCAAGCAAAGGAACCAAGAGCACATCATAAATCCAAACACATACTTAGGCGTTTTCATATCATTCGAGAGATCGTTGATAGGGGAGACGTAAATATATGCAGAGTACCTACTGATGACAATGTTGCGGACCCGCTAGCAAAGGGACTTCCACAAGCTAAACATGATGGTCATGTTAGGTCCATGGGTATTAGATACATGGGAGATTGGGCCTAGGGCAAGTGGGAGATTGTTGGTAGTGGTGCCCTAGGCACGTTTAATAAACGTTGTAATTGTTATCATTTACTAATATGACTCGAAAGGTTCATTGAGGGATTCTCCAAGATTGCTACTCCATTGACTAATATGACTCGAAAAGCTATTTCTTGGGAGTGGAATGACAAATGTGAAGCAAGTTTTCAGGAGTTGAAAAGGCGTTTGACTACAGCTCCAGTCTTGGCTTTGCCTAATGGTTCTGAGCATTTCATGGTTTATACTGATGCTTCTAAAGAAGGATTGGGTTGTGTTCTGATGCAAGATGGTAAGGTAATAGCTTATGCTTCTCGAAAATTATCTCCTTATGAAAAGAATTATCCTACTCATGATTTAGAGTTGGCTGCGATTATTTTTGCTTTGCATAAATGGAGGCATTACTTGTATGGAACCAAATTTAAGGTTTTCACTGATCATAAAAGCTTGAAGTACTTGTTTTCTCAAAAAGAGCTTAACATGAGGCAACGTAGATGGATGGAGAAATTGAAGGATCATGATTGTACTATCCTTTATCATCCAGGAAAGGCCAATGTTGTGGCAGATGCACTGAGAAGAAAGACTTATATTTCGTGCCTGATGATTCGTGAATGGAAGATGTTTGAAGACTTGTGTGATTGGAGTCCTTGTGAATCAAATCATGGAGTTATTTTTGCTAATATAAAGGCTACTTCAGATTTACTCCAACAGATCAAAGAAGCTCAGGTAATTGATTCTGAATTGCAGAAAATCATTAGTGGAATGAATGAAGGAAAGCAACCAGATTTTTCTTTCAACAATGATGGAATTCTTACCTTCCGAGGTTGAGTTTGTATTCCAGTTGATCTTGAGATTAAGAAGAAAGTTCTTGAAGAGGCTCACAAAGCCAAGTATACTATTCATCCTGGAAGCACTAAAATGTATCAAGACTTGAAGAAACATTTCTGGTGGAACAATATGAAAAGAGAAATTGCTGAGTATGTATCCAAATGTTTGACTTGTCAACAAGTATAGGTGGAACATCAACGTCCAGCAGGTTTGTTGCAACCATTAGAAATTCTAGAGTGGAAATGGGAGCATATTACTATGGATTTTGTGACTGGTTTGCCACGTACCAGACGAGGCCATGATGCTGTTTGGGTTATAGTGGACAGGTTGACTAAATCAGCTCACTTCTTGTCTGTTTCCATGGGATATTCATTGTCTCAGTTGGCATCTTTATATGTTCAGGAGATTGTCCGACTGCATGGGGTTCCTGTGAGTATTGTATCTGACAGAGATCCTCGTTTTACTTCTCGATTCTGGCAGGCTCTTCAGGGTGCTATGGGTACTAAATTGAATTTCAGTACTGCTTTTCATCCTCAATCTGATGGGCAATCTGAGAGACTTATACAGATTCTCGAGGATATGTTACGTGCTTGTGTTATTGATTTCAAAGGCAGTTGGGATATTCATCTTCCTTTGGCTGAGTTTGCTTATAATAACAGTTTTCAGTCTAGCATTGAAATGGCTCCATATGAGGCTCTTTATGGCAGAAAATGTCGATCTCCTATATGCTGGGATGAAGTGGGAGAAGCTAGACTCTTGGGTCCTGAAATGGTTCAACAATCAGTTGAGAGTGTGAAACTCATTCGAGATAGATTACGCACAGCTCAAAGTAGACAAAAGAGTTATGCAGATCATCGTAGAAGGGATCTTGAATTCCAGGTAGGTGACTTTGTATTCTTGAAGGTCTCTCCTCGTAGAGGTATAAAGAGATTTGGGAAGAAAGGAAAGTTATCTCCTCGTTATATCGGTCCATTTGAGATTCTTGAAAGAGTTGGTAAGTTGGCTTATAAAGTGGCTTTACCTCCTTATCGGGTATTCATGATGTATTCCATGTATCTATGCTTCGCAAGTATATGGCTGATGAATCACATGTTCTTGAGTATGAGGCTATTCCATTTCAGCCTGATTTGTCTTATGAGGAACAACCTGTTGAAATTCTTGACTGGAAAGAGCAAGTATTGCGTACCAAAAGGATTCCTATTGTGAAGGTCCTTTGGAGAAATCGTGAAATTGAAGAGGCTACTTGGGAAACCGAGAAAGAGATGCGAGATAAATACCCGAGCCTATTTGAAAATCTTGGTAAGTAAAAATTCGTGGGCAAATTTTCTTTAAGGTGGGGAGGATGTAACACCCATCGAATTTCTTGTTAAATATTTGACATATTTGTTAAATACTTGAACTTGCATATTATGTGCTAGTTTTATTTGGGTTAAATCTTTAACTGCTTTAAATAGTTAAGGTGGTTAAATGTCTAGTTTTGACTTTTGGGTCATTTGTGAAAATTTAACTTTAGGGGCCTTTTTGTTAAAAGTGAAACTTGAGGGGCCTAGTTGTCATTCTTGGATAGTTGCAAAGTATATCAAGTTGTTGCTTCTCTGAGAAAGCAAAATTCTCAAATCTTCTTACGCTCTCTCTGTTCTAAAAAGCTAGGTTAGGGTTTCACCCTATTCTCGACTCCTCGAGTTTAATTATCCCTCCGTTCTTGATTCCGATCCCGGATTAATATTCGTGGCGTTGAATAGAGCGTTCCAGGCCGAACAGAAATAAGTTTGGGTCAACTTGAATTTTGACTAGGTAAGTTATTAGCTCCCCCTTGCTTGTAATAACATGCATAAATGTTATTCTCGATACTTGTGAATGTTAATGTTGTGTTTGGGGTGATTTTTGTGGTACTTGTAAATTTGGGACAAAGGGAGTAAAATCCTATGTATGAAATGATGAAAGAACTTGGGAAAATATAGTTTGGAAATGTTATGCCTTTTCTGGGTATGTTAAAATGGTAGTAAAATTTACTCCTACGTTTGGGACGGAAAATATTTAACCTGGGAAAGGAATAAAAATTTCGCATTTTGGTACATTGTGCGACCGCACATCTTTCTGAAAGGTTTTTCAAAGAAATTGACCTGCTTGTGTGCGACCGCACAGTTCATTTTGTGCGACCGCACAGTTATCTGAATAACAAAATATTGTGTAAAGTTTGTATAAGTTGGAAGTAACCCTAGTTAAGGTATATAACCTTAGTATAAGATGTCCTAGCAAGGGTTGTGATACTTTAGGGGCATCAGACTTGGTCTTAAACATGTATACTCATTGAATTAAAATGAGAACTTAAGTATAAGAGTAGTAACTCTTCTTTATGTCTTGAAAGTGCTATGAATAAGCACTAATGTGTTATACTTGTTGTGAATCCAATGATTGTGCACCTTAGGGGCATTAGCATATGGTCTTAGACTTGAATATCCTAAGAATAGGATTGGGATTTTGTAAGAGTAAATGTATAACTCTTATACATGCTTGAATGTCCAAAGATTGGAATTATAACTTGAAGTATAAGACATTTAAAATCTTGTATATGACTTGAACATCCATAGAAATGGATGAGGACTTGAATATAAGATAATAAAATCTTGTACATGACTTGAACATCCATAGAAATGGATGAGGACTTGAATATAAGATAATAAAATCTTGTACTTGACTTGACACCAATACATATGTATGGTAGTGAACTTGAAAGTGCTATGAACAAGCACTAACGTGTATGAGACATGTTCTTGTTGTGTATGTGCAAACATTGCATATAGTTGCTTGATAACAAGGTGACTTCTTGATTACTTGAAGCATGTTCCTTGTTGAGCTAGTCCACTATTTTTGGATTAGTTCTTCTCCCGTAGTTCAAGTAAATATCTACTTGTACATTCTTGTGTGAGTCCAACTGGTTCTCCTTGCTTGTTCGAAAATGTATAGGTTCACGCTTGTCGCAAGAGCTGGGGTTTAAGTGACAATCGGGTCCCTATGTATTTCCGCCTGACCCCTTACTACCGGCCATAGTAAGGGCATAGCTTCCTTAGTTGGAGCAATAAGCCTGACTTAAGTGAATGCTAAACTCCTGTCTTGAACACCTCGTGAATATTCATGAGTACTGGTATTGGGAATGACACTGGTTACCGGGTCTTCTGATATATACTGAATAATCAGTTCCTGTTATTGATCGTGATTGTCAAAGTAATACAAGCTACGACAATAATGGTATTCTTGGGAGGAATAAGGAAGGAAGCAATATCCTTATCACTTGCTTGTTTAGCTTTATGTGCTATTGATGAGTGGATTATCCTCTCATATACTTGTTACTTGATGATACTTGATAAATGATTACTTGAGTATCTATTTGAATTGCATGATAACATGTCATGTAGTTGCATCTAATAGCTTACTGAGATTTATCTCACCCTTTATTTGTTCCCCCCCCCCCAGGAAAGGAAGGATAGTGCGCAGTGAGGCTCGACATAGTTGGGAGCTTGCTTCGCAGGTCGTGATTATTTTGGGGCTTGTGTCCTTTTACTCTTGGTGAGGACGATGTATTATGGGTTTTGTAACTCCTTATTTTGGGGTAGACAGTCTTGTTCAGTTCTTGTTGTCACTAGACATCTTGTATAGTACTCTTGATGCCAGCTTATGTGCTAGGCATGTTTCCGCTGTGTATGTATTAAGTTTGGTTTTAAATTTTCTTGTCTAGAACTCGTGTTGTGAGCTAGTATAGCTCCTTACTCTAGAGTATATATATATCATGTCAGTTTGTTAAACAAATGTCATTAAGTTTCTTGTTAAGTTTCTTGTTTCTCGTTAGGCACTCCCATCCAGGTTCGAGGTTCTATTAGGGGATCCCGGAACCTGGGGGCGTGTCATGTTAAGCACTAGTATAAAGGCTAAATGATCATGGGATGATCATGTTAGATTTATGGGTACTTGTTTGGAACAAGGTACTGGACATGACCCGCTGTATGAGATTTATGTCATGGTCTATGTCGTACATATATCTCATATTAGTTATGTCATTTGAATCCTTAGACATGAAGTTATTATAGTCTTCCAATTGATGAACATTGTGTTTGACGTATTCAAACGCTACCTTAACATGGTAGTTATAAAGGGTATGGTTGTCATAATCAGATTCCCGTTGGGAAGAATAATAAGCTAAATGTATTTGTCCCTCCACGGAGAGATGTCAAGCTTGGGCCCCTCGAAGGAATGATGTTGATGAAATGTTCGGCCGGACTCAGATGGATTGATTGGATCAATAGCATTTGAATTATCAACATGTTCGGAATCGAGAAAGTATTAAACAAGACAAGTTGACTGTTTGACCATGACTTGTGTTCAATGACATCGTGGACAAAAGGATTGTGGCATATTCTAAAGGAATGCGAACTTGTATCTAGTTATACTATTTGGGTAGGTATGACGGTTTCCTAGAACCTAATCATATCTTATGGGATCATGTTTGAGCCAATTTCCAACTTAGTATAATCCTAGAGGGTCACACACAATAGAACGAATCCTAAATAAGAGGACCATATTGGAATTTAGGGTCGAAGGACCTCAAAGGAATTTCTGAATGAATTCTGGGCTTCCTGGTCAACCGAGCGGGCGCTTGGGTTGGACCAGGCGGGCGCCTGAATGAATTCTAAAAGATCTGGACCTTCTGGTCAAATAAGCGGGCGCCTGGGTTGGACCAGGCGGGAGCTCGGTATGGCGGCAGAATAATTCCTAATTCGATTAAGAAAGGTTTTTTGGCACAAGTTACCTATTTGGAATAGGTCTTAATTGTGTATAAAAACCCCAATTCGGCCAGACCATATTTACTAGTACTTTTGTGAGTCTCAAAGAGTTTGAGAGAGATTTTATTTTGTTCTAAGATATCCTTGATTGAGGAACAAAATAATTCACAAATAAATTCCATATAGTTCTTTATTAAAATTGTGAAAGTGTGTTTCACAATTATTGGTCTAGCAACCAAGATCAAGGAGCCTCTTGATATTCGTTCGAAGTGTGGATACCGCTAGAGGGTGAATTTTATCATCTACAAAGTTCGTGATTTTGTCCGTGATAAAGATTCAAGCTTCTCCACCAAGACCAAAGAAAACTTTGATAGTCATCAAGGGTTAGTTTTATCCTTTATTCATGTTGTTGTATTTGATTTAATCATATGAACGGATCCATGGCTTTGGGTTTCTTAAAACTTTAATTGCTAAATTCCGCTGCGCATGTGTCTACGAAACCCAACAATAACGAATCTAAAATTCCAAAAAATGGAAAAAAAATAAATAAATGAACAAGAACACCTTCAATATGGAAAAAGAAAAACTTCCATGAAACTCTTTTCAACGGTGAAGCTCGCAGCCCAAGTTATTGGAGAATATCAAAACTCATACCAAAATTGATTTGTTGGACGAATTAAAACCCTGAACTCATACCCAGATTGTTTCCCATTATAGCTACAAAACAAATCAATACCAGAGCTTGATGAGGAGGTGGGTTTCATTCAAAGACAAGGTAGGTTTAATCCAAAGACAAAGGTGGGTTCATCCCTCAAACCGACTTCATATTTGGGATTCAAACCCACTTCATTTCTAAATTTGTGATGAGATTCGAGCCGGCGATTGTGCATACACCGAACATTGGGGCGGAGGCTTTCTGGAGAAGTAGGTCGAACATAAAGAAAAGTGTTGCTGGTGGTTGGAGCAGGGGAAGTAGTACAGGCGGAGCTAAGGAAAAGGTGAAATGGACGGGGAGTAGGTGTGGGAAGTGAGTGGATCTGGGGAAGGAGTTGGAGGGAGGAGAGCAGAGGAGAGAAGGGGAATGGGAGTGACGGCTGGTGATGAGGGAAGAAGGGTTTTTTTTTTGTGTGTTTTTGATTTTAAATCTATATAAGGGTCATTGTGGACTTTTTCCTCAATGGCAACTATGTTACACAAAGTCAAGTACCTATATTACCCCTCAAAGATCATGTGTCTCTTAAGTTTTTAACAGGAGTTACGTTTTTAATGGAATATATATCAAATTGCAACAATATGACAAACATAGCTAGGGAGTTGCAACTTTTACACTGTTGGGAACTACATTGCAACTTTTACACTGTTGGGAACTACATTGCAACTTTTGGCAAAACATGGGTAACCAAATTACAATTTGCCCTAAAAAGAGTAATTAGTCCATGTTTGGATACTCAATTAATGAATATTAAGTCCAAAGACACGATATTTAATAAAATATTATCAAAATGTTTTGGAAACAATTTTATGTGACTCTAGTACTATTACTCCAAAAATAGTTCTCACCAATATTATAAAATTCAATAGGCTTTGGAGTCAAACCTAGAGCCTAAAACGCCTAAGCAGTGACTAGAAGGGATCTGTGGGGGATTTAGGCATGATTTTATAAATCCGATTATATTGAGTTGCAAAGATCACAAGAGTATGCAAATCATAGGGATAAAAAATTAATACTCCATACATCTCAAAATACTTTTTTTATACTTGTGCACAAATATTAAGCAGTGTAATTAATATATGCGCCTAGATAATTGCAAAAAAATAATATTTGAGGACAAATTTAAAATCCTTAAACTACAAGTATTTTTGCACGAATTAAGTATTTAGCAAGAGAAACATAACAACCTCAAAATTTATAAAATAATAATTAATAATCTTTGTTTTGCTACCTCCATATAGTTTCAACACTTTTACGACAACGTGGCATAACAAATATTTAATGAGTATTTTTTGAAATATACTAATTAGAAACTATGTCGTTTTAAGAACAAATTTATTTCTTTTTATAAAAAAATCAATAAGGCGGATTTTCACGGTAGGCGTCATCCATGCGGTGCTTTAGGCATTTAGGCGGCAATTTCTTAACGAATTTAAAATTAATCGTGACGTTTTATAATCAACTACTCCCTCCGTCTCAAATACTTGTAGTTTAAGGGGTTCAAATTTGTCCTAAAATATTTGATGTTTTGCTATTACTTAGATATCTTTAGCATTGTTTACCAAATATACTCTTATTTATGATTATGTAGTTGTGTGTAAAAACATTTAATCACCTAGGAAGTTCAATTATTTGAAAGATAATTTAGTCGATTTCATATGTATTAATTGCACTTTTTAATATGTGTGGACAAGTCTAAAATTACAAGTATTTTGAGACAGAGGAAGTAGCATTCAGGCGATCGACTTTTGGAACAAAAGCTTCTCGCTGTTCCTTCAAGTAGGGCAAAAATTTTAACTCCCTTAAAATCCTTTTGCTCTGAATTAAAAATAGAATTTTATTTTTTTTTCTAGGTAGAAACCAGAATTATTTAAAAATAAAATAAAAGCATACTTGAATACTAGTAGTATTATTTAGTTAAAACAGTAATAGTTTTCTTTTTGTTCTAGCAAAATGGAAATATTAATACCAGTGTCGGTTATTTTTCGAAATTTACTAGGAGTACTGAGAATGACCAGGCTTGCATCATTTGGCAACACACGTGAGGTGAGGGAGAGTGAGGAGTGTGAAGTGGAGGGAGGGAGGGAGGCACTTGGCGGCGTTTTCTGCGTAGGAGTTTGGAGTTATGGATTTTGGATGGCATCAGAAATAGATATTTTAATTTTAAAATATTTTCAGTACTGTACTATTCCACACTCATTGTAGAGGTATGAAAATCGGAGCCCCACATCAGCACCATTGACTGTTACTATTACAGAATCAGCTGGAAAAAAAAAAAAAAAGCGTCAGACGAATTTAATAGGATGTTGGGCTCCGTTAAAATCTAGCCCCTCAATATTTTTCTACTCTCTTCTTTCCAAAAAAAAAAATATTTCTCTACTCTCTACTCTACTCTTACACTCCGTTGGTTTTCCGGAAAACATTTTCCCCATTTTTTGGTGTTTGTTAAACACCGGAAAATGGGGAAAATGTTTTCCAAGGAAATGGTTTTCCTCTATTCCTAACGAAAACGTTTTCCTTACCTCCACCTAAGGAAAACGTTTTCCGGAAAATGCTAACACTTCAATTGTTGTTTTAACTCCAATTTTTGTTTTACGAAAATTATTTTTTAAATATACTCAGTTAATTAAAAAATGTCTAAAATATTTTATTTTTATGAATATTTTGCAATATGTTAAATTATTAACTTTAGTCCATTATAATTATAAAACTACATTTCCATTACTTTATAATTGAAATTGGAGATAATGACTAATTTATTGATTATTTCTTTTTAATATATACTCTAGGTGATCAAAATTAATGTATCTAAAAAAGTTTTTCAGAAAGCATTTTCTTAAAATTCACCAAACATTGAAAATTACATTTTCCGGAAAACATTTTCAAAGAAATCGTTTTCCGGAAGTTATTTTCCGCGAAACAAACGGAGCCTTACTCTTATGTGACAACCCCCTCAAAAAGCTGGCAAAAACTTTGGAAACTACCTCTTGAGCCTAAAATCCAATTTTTCATTTGGAGAGCACTAAATAATATCCTCCCTACTCAGAAAGCTCTACATCTAAGGAAATGCACCCCCCAAGTTTTTTGTAACCTATGCGGAAGTGCAGAGGAATCAGAAATCCACCTTTTTCTCGAATGTAATCTAGCCAACTTAACCTGGATCCAAGCCCCGCTGACTCACCCAAACCAATCTCCCTTGCTCACTCACCAAAATCTTTTAAGTTGGTTCACCGCCTGGATAGCTAAAGATATTCCCACCCTTGATATCTGCTTAGTTTTCCTTATCTTCTGGGAAATTTGGAAAAACCGGAACAATATTATCTACAATAACGCCTACCCAACTGCAAATAAACCTCTACCTTTAGCCTTACAAACCCTTCAAAAAGTCAAAACATCCATAGCCACCAAAACTCCTTTGCAACCAACAAATCCTCTGACCCGCAGTTTCACCCATACTTCTTTAAGTGACGTAATGTCTTTGAGTCTTGATTCGTGGAATGGAAAGACTCTCAAGGAATATCTCGAAAAAACATTGCAAAGTAACCTCAAAATTTTGATCTCTGATGGATCTTGGAAGCAAGATGCTCGATGGGCTGGTCTTGGATGGGAACTCTGAGGTCCAACAACAGGTAGAATCGCAGTAGGCAGCATTTCATGCAGGGCAAACTCTAGCATTCAAACGAGTGTTTTGCTATCTGTAAAGGTATGGAATGGGCAACGCGCAACTCCTTTTTTGACATTCTTATTTTGACAGATTCAACACAAGCTCGAGATTATATTCAAAATCCGACATGCCAAGACTTCTCTGTGGACTCAATCATTCGGGATACCCAAAATCTCATGAACCAATTTAATAGGGCTTATATTATTAAAGTAGACAGGAATGTAATTCAATTAGCGCATAATAATGCAGTATTTGCTAGGAAAATGTATCATCACTTTATAGGCTCCGAGCCTACTTTTCTAATAAGATAGTAGTATAGTTGTTCAAAAAAAAAAAAAAGTACTCCCTCGCCCGTTCCATCCAATCCTTTTTATGTCTATCTCTAATTAATCACTACTAAATGTGAATATATCATAATTTAAAAATATATACTCCTTCTGTTTTATATGATTTTTGATCAAAAATTTTGGCACACAAATTAAGAAAAAGTAAGAGAGGAAAATAGTGGGAGGAAGTGTTTGTGAGTATGAAAAATTAAATAAGAGAGAGAATGAGTGAGAGGAATAGTAATTTGATTGGTGTTATGAGTGTAAAAGTAGAGTAGGAGAGAGAATGAGTGAGAAAAATAACAAAGATTCTTTACCATTTTTGGCAGTCTCATGTGATGTGAAACGGACGAAAAACATGAAACGGAGGGAGTATTACAAAAGTAAGTGCTATAATTTGTTAAAAAAGAGAAAATAAGTTGTTGGTTAGTTGTTATGAATAGGTAGGAGAAAGAAAATTAAATATTTTAGCTAAGTATCAATAAATATAGAACACTCAAAACATAAATAAATAGTGATTAGTTTGAGACGATGAAATACTACTTCTGTTTAAAAATACATGACTTTTAAATGTTTATGTTTGTTCCAAAATACTTGATGCTTGACTACTTGCAAGGGATTTTTACTCTTGCTTATCTATAATAACTTTATTCATTAATTGAAGTTAGCCTATTTATAGGCCTAGTTGTAGCCTTCATGGCATTTGTGTTAGTAGCCTAGTTATAGGCCCAGTTGTAGCCTTTCATGGCATTATCGATTAATAAAAAAAAACCATTTTTTTTTAAAAAATAATCATTAATTGAAAACTATCTCTTGTATAATCATTTAATTGTCTAGAAAATCAAAATATATTAGAGGCACAAAAATCTTCTATACTCACTCTTGTGTAATCATTTAATTGTCTATAAAATTGGAATCTATTAGTCACAAAAAATCTTTGAACATTGAACTTTAGAAAAACACTAGAAGTTAGATACTCTCTGCGTCCCAAAACACCTTGCATTTATTTCCTTTTTAGGTGTCCCATTGGTAACTCCTATTTCCTAAAATGTTTAAAATTTATTGTTTTTCTATTCTCTCTACCCCACTTGTCATACTCACACACTTACTTTTGGGCCCCACTTGTAAATCCCACTCAACTTATCATACTCACAACCTCTTTCACACTAACAATACTTTTAAATATATACTCATTCCTTAATTCCCGTGCATCGTCAAAAGTGTGCAAGGGGTGAAAGTCCTTTCTTCTAAACTACTTGCAAGGTTGGGCTTCTAGCGTATCGACTTGCGTTGCCGCCAACTTTAGACCAGTTGCACAACGTGTTCCACGTTTCTATGCTTCGGAAGTATGTTCATGATCCATCTCACGTGTTACCGAGGGTACCGGAGGATATCGAGCCGGATATGACTTACGAGGAACGACCGGTTCGGATTTTAGATTCCAAAGTCCAAGAGTTGAGAAACAAAAGCATTGCGTTGGTTAGAGTCCTTTGGAAGAATCATAATATCGAGGAATCGACTTGGGAGCTTCGTGATGAGATAGAGAGGAAATTTCCGTGGCTTTTTATTTCGGGTAAGTCTCGTTAAAATTCGGGTCGAATTTTCTTTAAGGGGGAGTGAATGTCACGACCCGAAAACTAGGCTCTATTTTATTAGTAATAAATAATTATTATTTATTTATTTAAATTATTATCTAATTAAATATTTATGTGTGCATTTATGTTTCATAATAATTATGCCTAGCATTTTATTTGGGCCATTTGTGCTGGTGTAGAAGAGTTGAGTCTTATTTGTTAGTGGGGAGTTTATTAGTAAAGGGGGTAGTAGGGGAGGGGTCTTAGTGTAACATTTCAAATAATTCTCCCTACTCCCTCTCTTCTCTCTCACCTCCCTCACCCTATCACCCTCACTCACACTCCACCTCCATTTCCCAGCAAATCTCTCTCTCTCTCCATGTTTGTGGGTAAGTTTTTCTTCTCTCCCTTCTCTCTTCATTTTCTTCATCTTCCTCTTGTTATTGCTCATTTCTTAAAACATGAATCTTGTTTAGATCGTCGATAGGATCGTAGGAAGCCAAAAATATTTGAAATCCATCAACTTTGAGAAAATCCGGGTAAGTTACTTTTCCCCCATTGATGTTAAAAATGTTCATCCTATGCTTAGATGATACTATGATTTCCATTTATTGCTTCTTTGGTTGATTTTGTGATGATTTACATTTTTGTTCATTTTGTGAAAATTTGGTATTTGAATCACCCTTGATTGAGGTTCCTTAGATGATGTTGTTGGAGTCCTTTTGGTTCAAAATGGTGTAGGTACCTTAGTTCACATCTTGGTAGTGTTAGAAATGGTGAAGATTGGGTTGGTTTTGGATTTGGGGTTGTTAATGGTAGAAACCCAGATTTTTTGCCGGAATTTGCCTTTCCGGGCAAGGAGGCACGCGCACCCTTATGCCCCTCTTGAACAAAAGACCTTCTGTTTCTTGGAGGCGCGTGCACCCTCTCCTCCTCCAAACTTGATTTTCCTACTGATCAAGGAGGCGCGCGCACCCTCCCCTAGGAGGCGCGCGCACCCTCTCCCCTGTTGTGAAATTTATTTCCCTTTTTGTCCAATCTTTCGAGGACCATATCTTGTTCATCCGGACTCCGTTTTAGGTGTATAAATTATCGTTTTAAAGCTCTCCTTGAGCTCTTCGAGATGAGTGAGTAGTTTTGGTTGTGTTCTTGATTTAACTGGATCCTTTGTGGTCAAATGTGATATGGGAATTGTGTTATCATTGTGGAAATTATTAGAGCACCTTAATTGGTTATTGTTGGTTCATTTCACTTTCTTGGTGACTACTTGGTATGGTTCCCTACTTTGGAACCCTAAGTTGTTTAATTAAGCTAGTATTTATTACTTAGCATTTATTTGAAAGCCCAGCTGATATTTGTGGTTGTGTCGGGCGATGTGAGATATTGTGATGGCACCGGCCAAGTCCATTATGGTGTCGACCATTGTTTTGCCCTTATTTTCCTCTTCCAGATTGGCCTTGGTTGAGACGTTTGGAGCATGACTTTGTGGCATGGCTCCCGCCCTTTGTGGCACATTACTTTGTTATTGGTTCCGGTACCGGGGATTTCTCTTCAGCTTTCATGCTATTATGAAGATGATGATTTGTTGATTATTGAAGCTGCGCAGCGACCTTTATTTGGTTTATCAGTTTGGGAAAACCTTGGCTATATCCTTTGTTATGTGTTTATTTCCGCTGCTATCTGGTATATGATAATTGCTATGTGTTATGTGATTTATTATTGATTATTGCATCATAGCATGTCATGTAGTTGCATTAGTAACTTATTGAGATTTATCTCACCCCCTTTTCCTTTGTCTTTGTTTTTCCTAAACCCCCCCCCCCCAGGTGGAAATGATTAGACTCGCTGATCACGAGACAGGACGTCGCGAGGGTTGAGCTTTTGGGGCAAGTGTATATTGGTGGGTTTACATTATATAAATGTGTAACTCTTTTGGGGATAGTTGTACCACACTTTGACGTCACTAAGATTTGTATATTTTATTATTTTGTAGTGTGAGCTTATGGGTCTTACACTAGTTCATTGTCGTTGTTAAATTATTTTCCAAAACTTTGTGTTATCCTCTTTTGGTATAAAAGGAAATTTTTATCTCCATTATTTTAGAGTTTATTGTTTAAGTCGACGTCCAGCTCGTGATCTCGGGCCCGCGGGGTTCGGGGTCGCGACATTAAATATTTAAATTGCAACAGATTAACATGTACAAGGTTTTTATTTTTTATTTTTTGCAATTACATCCATCCAGAGTAGAAGTAGTACTTTCTTTTTTTATATGTCCGAGTAAAAGTCTAATTCCTAATATAGTACATAATGAACACACCCTCCGCCCCTCTTTAATTTACAAAGAAATGAGTTTGGCACAAAAATTAAGAAAATTATTAAAAATGTGATGTGTTGTAAGTGTAGGTAGTTGAATGGGTAGAGAATAGTAAGTGAATAATTGTTATGAGTATGGAAAGTGGGTCTCACTATTTATAATGATTTTTTATTACAAAACACCAAGAAGCGATTTACTATCCACTTATATCATATTCTCTCCGTCCCATTTTAAATTTCAAAAATTTCAATTTTGTTTATCTCATAATCACAATAATTAACCACTAACTATTCTCTACCCCAATTTCTCTCTCCTAACAAACCATCTACACTCACAACACATCACTTTTTTTCTTAATTATTGAACCCAAAAGCTTTTTAAAGTTTAAATTGGGACAGAGTGAGCAGGGGCCTACACACAGCTTAATATGTGGGGACAAGTGTACCCATTTTTTCTCAACATCCGGTGTTAAAAATTAGTTTTTACTTCAATTTTATACTATATTTATATTTGTAGAATTCCACCTAGTTTGGATAGTAATATTTGGTAGTAGGGATGGTCAAACTGAATCGGAACCATACCGGAGAATCACGGAACCGGAGCAAACCGGCGAAGAAACCGGAACCGCTATTCATCCGGGCCGGTTACGGTTCACATAAATGGCGAACCGGACCCGGACCGGAAATCCCTTGTTTTTAAATAATTTTTAACCTGTTTATTCATTATTGTATGATAAAAAAAAAAAAGGGGGGGGGGCATGGAACCGGACCAGAACCGGAAACGGTGTAACCAAAGTCCGATTAAGATTCACATAAATGGCGAACCGGAACTGACATTAGCCATCCCTATTCAGTAGCTCAATGGTTAAGATCTTCACTTATGATAGAATAGGTACAGTACAACTATTGGTAGCTACTTTTTAGCTTTAATTTTAATTTTGATATTTTGTGTACCCACCCGCTTACTTATTCTCCTTAGTCCGCCAATGAGAGTGGGTATATTATTTTAAACAATTGTATTTTCAATGCTTTGTAGTATTAATTTTTTTATTGTTTGCTAAATAAGTGTGCGAAACATATGTAAAACTCTTGGTTCTATTTGTTTGAGGCGAAGGGAGTAAACTATAAGGTTTTTTGCAATATAATCTTACGGTAACATTTGTCATAATTTTAATATTTTTTTTAGCGTATATTCTGTTAAATTAAAAACAAATGAATTTAATTAGTATTCCTCAATGGCCAGAGAATAAATTTTTCCTAATAAAAAAAATTACTAGGTCTTTTTCTTCTTGTTACGAAAAGAGTAACTATTGACAATGTAAGCACAATAACATGGTACTGTGTTGAGATAATGACGAGATCTTGAGGATCTCGGCATATCTTGTATGTATCCTTATTTAGCTAGTTTCCTTCTTGATAAAGATGTAAATAGGTAGGAAATATCTCTTAGCTATTTTGTAGGGATTTAGACTTAGTCTCCAAGAAAAGGTCTTGTATATATTGTATAGGTATGTATCGGCAAACACAAGAAGAAATAAACTAATTTATTTTCTTCCATATTTATTGTTCTCGGTTTCAACTTGGCACCAGAGCCCGGTTTTGATCAAAGATTATGGCCGGCGGCGATGAGCAGAAATCCGGCGAGAACTCCGAAAAAGGAAAGATGATTAAGGAAGAAAAGAGATCTCCTTATTTTCTCTCTTCAAGCGATAATCCGGGATGATTATCACCCATGTTCAATTAAAGGGTGAAAATTATGAGGAATGGCACGTGTTTTCAAAGGATCGCTTCGAGCGAAGACGAAAACAGGATTCATTGATGGCAGAATCCGCGTCCTGACGATGCGGATGAAGCGGATCAATGGTGGACGGTGAACTCCATGATTGTTTCATGGATCTTTAACAAATAGAGCCGACCCTTCGCTCCACTATCACTTATGTGGACGAAGCAAAGGTTTTGTGGGATGATTTGAAGGAACGGTTCTCGATGGGGAATGGACCCAAGACACAACAATTGAAGGCGGACATAGCAAATTGTAGACAAGGGAAGAACGAGAGTGTAGCTTCTTACTATGGACGCATCAAGAAGCTGTGGGATGCTCTTAATGATTTTGAGACATTGCCAACATGCTCCTGCACGGGCTGCAAGTGTGATATTGGGGCGGTGTTAGTAAAAAGGCGTGAGGAGGAACGGGTTCATCAATTCGTCATGGGGTTAGAAACTCCAAAGTTTGAAAACGTGAAGACCTCTATTGTCAATACGGAGCCACTACCTTCTGTGAATAAGGCCTACTCTAATGCTATAAGAGAGGAACAGGTGCTGGGGGGCGGATCTGGAGAACTTCCAACTCCAGCAAGTTTTGTTGCTCGTACAGTTGACAGGGCAGTTGACAGACCAGTTGTGAGAACAGATACCTCGACAGGTGGCTTGCCAGAGAAGAAGGATATGAGCAATGTCACTTGCTCTCACTGCCATAAGAAAGGACACAATGCAGATTCGTGCTTCAGGCTGATAGGATACCCAGAATGGTGGGAAGACCAGCGTGGGAAGCCAGCAAGAGGAAGAGGTGGAAGCCAATATTCTTCGGGAGGAGAGATCAAGGGAAGCCGAGCACAAGGTCCAACAATGCAGAGGTCAGTATTGAAGGAGTTCCAGATCAGGCTAGAGCACTGGGATTCACAGCAGATCAATGGAACAACTTCAAGAATTTTATGCAGACACAGGTGCCGACAACTGTCAGCACAACTGGCAGCACAACTGGTAAGGCAACTGGTAAGATGAATAAACGTTGGCTTGTCGATAGTGGAGCCAACCGACACATAACAGGGAACATCTCTTTGCTCAGTAATGTTCATGATATTGAGGCGGATCATATTGGTCTGCCTAATGGGAGATACATGAAAGCCACGAAAGAAGGCAACGTTGAGATTGCCCCGAATCTTGTTTTGAAAAATGTTCTATATGCCCCAACTTTTAACTGCAATCTCTTATCTGTCTCTCAATTGCTTCGAGATTCTAATTATTTGGTGCACTTTTCTGACAAACAATGTGTTGTACAGGACCGGGTCTCGAAGATTTTGATTGGAGCGGGTGAACTGGACGGGGGGTTGTACTACTTGAGGAGGTCACCGACAACGCAAGTGTGCAACATTAGAGAATCTGGCAGTTTTCAGTTGTGGCATCAGCGACTCGGGCATCCTTCAAGCAAAGTAGTGGGTTTGTTACCTTTATTAATCGCAATAGTATTAGTAAAGAAGTTTGTGAAATTTGTTGCATGGCTAAACAAAGTAGGGACAAATTTTCACTTAGTGAAAGCAATTCTAATGAGATTTTTGATTTAATTCATTGTGATATTTGGGGTGATTATCGGACACCTGCTTTGTGTGGTGCTGTTTATTTTTTTAACTATTGTGGATGATTGTTCCCGTGCGGTGTGGGTTTATTTGGTCAAGTCCAAGGGTGATGTTTCCCAAATTTTGAAAAATTTTCTTGCCATGGTAGAGCGGCAATTTAATAAACGAGTTAAGAAAATTCGAAGTGACAATGGGACGGAATTTACTTGTTTGGAAAAATATTTTCTTGAACATGGGATTGAACATCACACTACTTGTATTCGTACATCCCAACAAAATGGTAGGGTGGAAAGAAAGCATAGACATATTCTAAATGTGTCTCGTGCTTTAATGTTTCAAGCCAAGTTACCTATCAAGTTTTGGGGGAGTGTGTGTTGGCGGCTGGGCATTTAATTAATCGAACCCCTTCAAAGTTGTTAAACGGGGAAACCCCTTATGAAATTATTTTTGGGAAACCTCCTTCTTACTCTCATATTCGGGTGTTTGGGTCTCTATGTCATGTCCATTATTCGCGGCGTGATAATGATAAGTTTGCAAGTCGCAGTCGGCGTTGTGTGTTCTTGGGATATCCTCTTGGTAAGAAAGGATGGTATGTATATGATCTTGATGAAAATAAGTTGCTCATTTCTCGGGATGTTATTTTTGTGGAAAAGGAGTTCCCTTTTGCTCGCGGTCAGGCTGATCAAGATGGAGCATATACGGATTCTGATATTTTTCTTTGTCCTTCGAATAATATGGAGGATTGTGAAGAAGATGTACATGTGACTGGGGAGTTGACGGCACAGGTGACCGAACAAGTGGCAGAACAGCTTGCCGATGAACATCTTGCCAATGAACATCTTGCCGATGAACATCCTGCCGATGAACAGCCTGCCGATGAACAGCCTGCCGATGAACAAGTGATCGAATTGATTGAGACAGAAAATTTGGGCCGTGGTCAGAGAGTTAGGGTCCCTTCTACCCGATATCCATCTTCTGAATATGAGTTGGAACAATCACAGGCGCATATTACTCAAGCTACACCCCCGTCCCGTCCATCTCCTCAATCCAAATCTTCAGGTACTCGATATCCCTTATCACACTTTGTCAATTGCACTAAATTCTCGTCTGCACATCGTTGTTTTTTGGCTGCTATTGACTCAGCTGTTGAGCCCAAACATTTTTCTGAAGCGATTAAGCTTCCTCAATGGCGAGAGGCTATGACTAAAGAACTTGATGCTCTTGATCAGAATGGAACATGGGAGTTGGTGGATGCTCCTCTTGATAAGAAGGTGATTGGTAACAAATGGGTTTATAAAATCAAGTACCATGCTGATGGGACAATTGAGCGTCGTAAAGCTCGGTTGGTGATCTTGGGCAATAGACAAGTTGAAGGTGTCGACTTCAAGGAAACATTTGCACCCACCATCAAAATGGTTACGGTACGAGTGTTCCTTAGCATTGCTGCGGTTAAAGGATGGGAACTTCATCAAATGGATGTTCACAATGCCTTTCTACATGGTGATCTTAGTGAAGATGTGTATATGAAGGTGCCCTTGGGACATGCGGACTCGTCTTCTGGGAAGGTTTGTAAACTTAAGAAATCATTATACGGTCTTAGGCAAGCTCCTCGCTGTTGGTTTGCCAAGCTTTCTATGGCATTGAAGAAATATGGGTTTGTCCAATCATGTTCCGACTATTCTCTGTTCTCTTTCAAGACTTCCGCTGCTGAGTTACATGTTCTTGTTTATGTTGATGACTTAGTTATTGGTGGGAATGATCCGGTTGCCATTAGTCGCTTCAAGGGCTATTTGAGTAGTTGCTTTCATATGAAAGATCTTGGGCGTCTTAAATATTTTTTGGGACTTGAGGTGGCGACACATCCGGATGGCATTTTTCTGTCTCAGCGCAAGTATGCGCTTGATATACTTTCCGAGGCCGGTCTTCTTGGAGCACGTCCAGCCATTACTCCTATTGAACAGAATCACCGTTTAGCTTTGACTGAAGATGATGATTTACGAGATCCTGAGGCCTATAGGCGACTTGTGGGTCGACTTATCTATCTTACTATTACTCGCCCAGAGCTATCCTACAGTGTGCATACTCTTGCACAGTTCATGACTCGGCCTAAGAGGGCTCATTGGACGGCTGCCCTACGTGTTGTTCGGTATCTCAAAACCCGTCCAGGACAAGGACTTTTGTTACGATCCGATTCTGCTTTACATCTTCGGGCTTACTGCGACTCTGATTGGGCGAGTTGTCCTCTTACTCGGCGATCACTTACAGCTTATTTTGTTTTCTTGGGACACTCTCCGATCTCTTGGAAAAGCAAAAAGCAGACTACCATTTCGCGATCATCGGCCGAAGTAGAATATCGTTCTATGGCAAGTGCTACGTGTGAATTGAAATGGCTTCGTAGTTTACTTGCTTCTTTTGGCATTACACATTCGGCTCCTATGACTGTTCTAAGTGACAGTCAATCTGCGTTACATATGGCTCAAAATCCTGTCCATCATGAGCGAACCAAGCATATTGAAGTTGACTGTCATCTTGTTCGCGATGCTGTTCAGTCAAATGTGATCACAACTGCCTATGTTCATACGTCCTCACAGTTGGCTGATCTTCTTACTAAGGCATTGGGCAGTCGGCAATTTCTACATCTTCTAGGCAAGTTGGGCGTTTGTGATTTACACGCTCCAACTTGAGGGGGGGGTGTTGAGATAATGACGAGATCTTGAGGATCTCGGCATATCTTGTATGTATCCTTATTTAGCTAGTTTCCTTCTTGATAAAGATGTAAATAGGTAGGAAATATCTCTTAGCTATTTTGTAGGGATTTAGACTTAGTCTCCAAGAAAAGGTCTTGTATATATTGTATGGGTATGTATCGGCAAACACAAGAAGAAATAAACTAAATTTATTTTCTTCCATATTTATTGTTCTCGGTTTCAACTTAGTGCACATGCAGCTTTATTCATCGTGCACTACGTAAAGACAATTTGCATTGCATTCTTTAACTTTTTATCTCCCGTCCCTTCCTTTCTTTTTATACTCTTTTTCTAAGATAATTCACTTTGATCGTAACCGGTCGAAAATTCAGTACATGGTATGGTACATGTAAATAAAATGAAATTACAAGTATGCCATTAAAAGTTGCACTTTTAATTAATTAAAACAATGTCTGTTACAGTATTCAATCTAGTGAAATATCCCACTAAACAGTTCATTATAACTACGGAGGGTGAACATTAGTGCTGAATGTAAGACATTGAAGAAACTTATGAATTGTATTTGAATAAACACAAAATCTTGTAAAAAACGTGTTTTACACTAACTAGGTGTAAAACGTGTTTTTCAAATAACGGTTTAAGAGGGATTAAAAGACGTGGTGGCAATTTTGTAAATAAGTGGAACTCATGAAAATCTCAGCAGACACATTTTAAAACAAGAGGAGACATTTTTCAATACTTCACAGAAGACATATTTTAATTCTAGAGGAGACACTTTTTTAGAGCAGGCATGTTTTAATTCTAGAGGAGGCACTTTTTTTTTAACTTTTAACAGTGCCTTTTTTGAGAAAAAATAAGTGCCTGCTCTAGTTAAAATATGTGTCTCCTGCAGTTTCAAAACATGCCTCCTCCAGTTTCAAAACATGCCTCCTGAGATTTTTTTGAACTTTTAACATTGTCTTTTTTAAAGAAAAAAAATGCCTGCTCTAGTTTTAAAATGTGCCTCCTGCAGTATAAAAATATGCCTCCTCCAGTTTTAAAATTTAGAAGTGCCTCTTTGAAAAAAATGCCTGTTATGGTTTTACAAAGTGCCTGATGTGGAGTAATCTGCTTTTCTGCCCCTCGTACTATGGCCCCAACATCAATTTGACACTCGTACTACTGAAACAACAAATGTATGATGCGTACTATAGTTTTATTAGCAAAATTAACCAATTTACTATTCAGTTGTTAACTTTTTTTAACACGCGTTATTTTTTCTAACGAGCATTAAATTATTTTAACGAATGTTAAAAATTTATTTTCGTCAGTCTTTTTCCGACGACCATATCTCCCTCTCCGGTGAATATTTTCAGATCCTAACGGTCAGTATGTGCGCCTAGGTGTCGCGAACCTTCTCCAGAAATTTGAAGGCGATCCAACGGTTAATGAATCGGTAAATTGATTTTTTCTGGACCAGACCGGGAAAGTGACGGGATTCGGTTTTGCTTCGATTTTTGGCCTTTTGGCCGGAATTTTCCCAGGTTTTCTTGCTCTTGACCGGCGCCTAGGTTTAGGGTAGGTGCGGTCATGGCTAGGAAGGGGATTGGTACAGATTTTTTGGTGTGGAAGGTGTAAATGGGAGCTCAAATCCTAATTTGCAAGGAGGGGGGTCGATTGGTGTTGGAGATGCTTCTAATCCATCAATGGTGGAGTTGGTTGGGTGGAGTGGTGACTGGTTTGTGGCGGTGGCGATGGGGCGGTGTTGGGTTGCGAAGGGTGGGGTGGATGTTGGGTTTGGGAAGATGATGGAGATAACAAAAGTTAATTTTGTTAACATAAATTATTAACATCCGTTAAAATAAATTAATGCTCGTTAGAAAAATAACGTGTGTTAGAAAAAGTTAACAACTGAATAGTAAATTGGTTAATTTTGTTAATAAAACCATAGTACGCATCATACATTTAGTGTTTCAGCAGTACGAGTGTCAAATTGATGTTGGGGCCATAGTACGAGGGGCAGAAAAGCAGATTACTCTTTTAAAACAAGAGGAGACATTTTTCAATACTTCACAGAAGACATATTTTAACTCTAGAGGAGACACTTTTTTAGAGCAGGCATGTTTTAATTCTAGAGGAGACACTTTTTTTGAACTTTTAACAGTGCCTTTTTTGAGAAAAAATAAGTGCCTGCTCTAGTTAAAATATGTGTCTCCTGCAGTTTCAAAACATTCCTCCTCCAGTTTCAAAACATGCCTCCTGAGATTTTTTTGAACTTTTAACATTGTCTTTTTTAAAGAAAAAAAATGCCTGCTCTAGTTTAAAAATGTGCCTCCTGCAGTATAAAAATATGCCTCCTCCAGTTTTAAAATTTAGAAGTGCCTCTTTGAAAAAAATGTCTGTTATGGTTTTACAAAGTGCCTGATGTGGAGTTTCAAAAATATGCCTCCTTCAGTTTCATAATATGCCTCCTGCAGTTTTAAAATATGCCTCCTGAGATTTCATAAGTTTCAAATATTTACATTTATGCCACCGCGTCTCTTAAACCCTACTTGCCGTTATTAATAAAACATGTTTTACACTAAGCCTAGTGTAAAACGCGTTTTACAAGAGACTTACTCTTGAATAAAAGTCATCTCTTCTTTATTGATAATCATTGTTCCCTATATATACAAGACTGTAAATAAGGAATTGTAGAGCTATTCTAAGAGTAGTATTCTAATAAGACTATAACTAGGAAACTTGAATTATGTACACAAATAGAGGAGGGAGGCGGCAACCCTAGCTTGAGGAACAAGTTAGGGTTTCGGCTGGAGGCTTTTGTCTATCACTGAACCTTTGGGGAATAATTGACCCCTTCATTTTTTATAAGGTAACATTTTAGTACTTATAAATAATTTGTTGAAAAAATATGTTGTGTGTGAAAGAAATTGTGTACATTCTTTGCAAGAATCCTTTGTCGTTGGACAAAGATTAATGTGGGTTCATATTCTACTCCGTGAGAACATGAAAATGATATATTTATTTGTTCAATTTGAAGATTGAATAATAATAATATTATAGCTCAAATAAATGGATGAAAGTTGGAAATGTGAGTTTGTCTCACATATGAAAAGAATGGAAAAACTAGTTGATAGTTTTTGCCACTTTTTATTGAATTATGTTGGAAATTTAGGGTTTATTGATAATTCTGGATATATGATTGAATCGTGAGTAATTCACTTTCCGAACAAAATATTTCGACCCTATATGCCTGGGCTACACGAAATTTTTGTATGGGATAATACAATCAAACGATCTGAATCTAGGCAAAGAAATCAGATTAAAACTCAGAGTAATTGTGTGTGTTTTTCCGTAAGTAAAACTGAGATCAATAATCTGTTTATAAACAGATTTTCGAAAAGGGCAGAACTGGTATCAGTCATGACTGTTAGCCCAACAGTCCTAATTGTTAACTGATTGTGTCTCTTGGTTTTGGCGGGTTTTGGTGGGAAAACTGGCGGGACCCCAACAAGGGGCGCTGCCCCTTGACCCCGCAAGGGGGCGCAGCCCCCCCTTGACCCCTGCTTCTTTATCGTGGTCGAAAACATATTAACTCAAACGAGTGTGTACTCCACACTTTCCCTTACTCGTATCCGAGCCGAATATGAAATCGCATTGGTCTCTAGTAAATCACAATTACATAAAATCGTTGATGACACTAAAATCACCAAAAAATTATAATTATTTTAATTCAAGATTAATTCTTAGAATAACTTCCAAGTTTAATGTCCATTATTGATTGGCAAATGAAACTCCAAAAAAGAAATTGATGACAAGGTTTATTTTTGAATTAAGTTGATCATCAATATGTGGATTAATTGGGGAATTAATCATTGGGGAGTTTTGAGCTATAAAAGAAATACTCACAACTCTTTGAAAGAAAAGAGAAAATAATGAAAAAAGAAAAACACACAAAAGAGAATTTTCCATCAATCTTCTTCCTCCCTCTTGCAATTTGTTCTTCTTCTCCCTTTGGCCTCCTTGAATAATTGGAATGGTGATTTTGTCCAAGCATAGTTCATTTCGCCGGATGGCTCAAGTGCGGAGTTGCATCCGGTTCATCCGTTTTATCCTGGGAGAAAAACGCCCGTTGAAACCTCAAACACTCGTAGAGAGGGGGATGGATTAGTCTTAAGGAGAGTGTTTTCATACGACTCGGATACAATAGACGAAATACGGTTGTAACGTTTATTTTCATACTTTCAATTATTGTTGTATACTCCCTCCGTTCCAAGGAAGTTGCAACATTTTGACATTTAGGGTATTTCACAAAAGTTGCAACAATCCAAAAATGGAAGCTTTTTATTACTTTTATAATCCTCCACGCATTCTCTTTCCACCCCCACTAATTCTCTCTCTTCCTCTCTACCTTTCATTCTTAATATAATATTATATCCTTAATTTCTAAACTCCAAAGTAAATGTTTCAACTTTTCTGGAACGGATGGAGTATTGTATTTCTATATGTAATCGTTTTCCTTTTGATATTTACAAGATTTTATATAAAAATCTTAAGACTAATTCGCTTGTTGAGAAAGGATTGCAGATTACATGATTCTTGTAGCGTGGTGGCTACGGGAGAAAATCTTGAAAAGAGACAAACGATTGAAAAGAAGCAAATTTCCAACACAGTTTTTCCATGACCAGCTGTGGAAAAATAAAAATTATCGCTTCGTGCACCGTTGGATCGGGCCTAAATATTTTGAACATGTTCACGACTCATAGGAGAACGTTCTATACGGTTGAGATTGGATTCTATAACGTGGAAATAAAAATAAAAATTTCGGAACAGAACAGTTTCGTGAATTAAAAACAATTTCTTACCACTTGTTTAATGAGATTAACAAAGATGGAAAGATTGATGCTTCGTGACATCAACTAAGTTTCAATTGTTGTATTTACTAGTTAAGGCTCTGCATCTTCTAGTGGAAATACATCATGTGATATGTCTCTTATGGTTCATTTCGTATGAATCATAGTGAAGAGATTGGAAAGTTCATTGAAACTAAGAACATTGGAAGATTAAGTCTTTAACGTTGCATTGACAAATATAATAGGTCTTCTTAAAAAAAGTTTTTAAAACCTATTATTATCCATGGTGACAAAGGACACAAAAATTAACATGATAGGTCTTCTTGAAAGAAGTTGTTAAATCATATTATTGTTAATAGTAAGTCACAAAGATGAAAACAATAGAGTTTCTTGAAAAAAGTTGTTGAATTCTATTGTTGTGAACTCACAAAGACTAAAACTATAGGGCTTTTTAAAAGAAGTTGTTAAAACCTAATGGTGAATGAGTGACTAATATCATAAAGATAAAAATAATAGGACTTCTTGAAGGAAGTTATTAAATCCTATTGTTGTTGATGATGACAAATGACACAAAATATTTAGAAGGATGGCTTCTAAAAGAATGTGCATTTTTTGAATGAGAATGTAAGTTTCTCTAATTTAGAGGTACTCCAAGATGAGACCTTTAACTTTTGAATTATTAATCTCTAATAAATTACATTAAGGAATTAAGAGGTTTATTAAAATCGGTTGTTACAAGAAATAAATTGTGAAAATTCTCTTATTGAATTAACAATTTATTATTGGAGTAAATTTTCTAATTAAGTTAGAGAATTAAACTTGTAACAACAAAGTTATAATTTGGTGTTTTATTGTTAAAGTTAAAGCCAATGTTTTGGAGAAAACTCCTTGTGTAGAGACATCTCTGGTGAAATATGGGTGTTCCAAGTATTTTGGTCACCATCGTGAGAAGTTAGATAGTTTTGTTGGCCTCAACTTTAAGTGGAGGCAACAAAAGAAGTTCTACTTAACCACCTAGAACTTAGTGAGGTTTCTTAAGAAAGATCCTACAAAGTTGGTGAAAATGAGACGGATGTTTAAGCCGTGAATGCAGTTAAAGCATGTGAATTTCTTTTGCCGGAACTATATACTTAACGGATTTTAGATTCGTTATATAACATATATAGTTCCTAAAAAAGGAAAGAATTGTTTGAGTCTTTGAACTATAAAATAAAATTGAGAATATTGGTGCAGTGAAATTCATTGTAAGCCGTTTCTTGATTTTAAAATAGTAGACTCTATAAACCGTACAAAGTCAAATGAAAGAATTGAAATAGTCTTTCATGAAATTCATGTCAAATGGATGGTGTTAAGAGAAATTCTCAAGTGACTGAAATAATTGAGAAATTACTTTTCACTTGGACAGAACTCAAGAAGCAACTCAAACATAATGAATTGAAATGCTTGATATTCATCTTTTTGTTGAAAAAGAGAATAGAGCCCGAATAAGAAGTAGTGTAACATTTCTTATGACGAAAACAAATGTGGTGGAGCATATTGAAATGTTTAAGGCAAAGACAAAGTTGGTCAAACTTGGTCTAAAGTCAAACTCATTTGAAAAGTCAAACTTGTATGAAATCTCAAACTTGTTTGAAAAGGTTAAACATATACCTTGTGTCTTGAGAGACAAAGGTAAATGTCATCAATGATGATATCATGATTTTTGAATAAATGAAATGGAAATTGTATCAACCGATGGGTTGAGTTAGTGATCAATAATGAGAATATGTCTCTCTACTTAAATCACAATTCCTCATTCAAAAAGAGATTCAAACAAGATGTGAAATATGTAGTGGACTAAATCATCATATGTTAAGCATAATGATGTTTTGTGATATGTATAAATTGTTCACACGCATGGTAATAATAACAATGTTATTGTTACATATATTAAGTGTTGTCTCTTTGAATGGAGAAGTTGGAAAACAACTTAACAAAGAGATGATGAGGATGAAACACTAATGAGTGTGTGTATAACAAGAGTTTGTACACAAAATATTCACTTTGTGTGCTATTATCAAATGGTGCTAATGAAGAAATGACAGCATTATTGCGATATTTAGGACTAACCCAAAGATGTGGGGGTGAGTCTATTTTGGAAAATAAATACCTATTGAATAGGTTACTCCAAGAAAACAATGTAAATTCCATATGAAGTATAAAAACGTAAGCCTATGTAAACTTGTGAATGTGAGGGTAGTTCGCAAATAAAATGACCTAATTTCTCCCCTGTAAGTGATTTTTCAAAAAATGTTAGTACCCTCACTCATGAACACAACTCCTCATACACCCCACGCTACTTCTCCACATCCACCTCCACCTCAAGCCATCACCAGTACCACCACCTTCCCCCTCCCACCCCGGGTTAAAATAAAAAATAAAAAAAATACTCATATTAAAATTACTTTTTAACAACTTCCCCCACCCCCTCACGGTCATTTTTTTCTCATATCGATTTTTTCCTCATTTGAAAATATTTTTCGGAAAACATGTTCTTTAAATTTACAAACAACCGGAAACATGTTTATTTCATTTTTCTAAAACATTTTCATTTTTCGAAAGTCGTTTGACGCAAAACTTACGGAGTCTAATATTCAAGGTTTTTCTGCTGCTCAATCTTATAACAACTGAACTAGCTTAATACTCCCACTAACCCTTTTTTTTATAGTTAAAATATGAATTTTGACCAAACAATTAAGGCAACTCATGAAAATGTAACTTTGGATATTTCTACTCACCCGTCAGTTGGTTATGTAATTGTATGACTAAACTCACCTGACTGTTTATACGTTCGAACTGACCTAACTACAAAATCCAAGTCTACACAGACTTTGAATCTTAATTCACCGTTAGTATGTACAGATCAACGTCTTTTTTGCTTAGACCATCTCCAACGGTACTCTAAAACTCCAAATATAGAGTAATGTTTTACTCCAATGGCACTCTAAATATTGCTCTATTAATAGAGCAACTCTATCACTTGCTTCAAATTTGGTGTAAGGGATAGTGCTGCGCTATCCCGTTTTTCTTCTTCTTTTTATTTTTAAATATCCGTTTTTTGTTTTCTTTTTGATATATATGAAAATATTTTACAATATAAAATTATATAACCTACTATTATTTATATATGTGAAACAATAATGAATATTGTTACTATATTCTTATTTAGTATAAGATTTGAAGCAAACTGTTGGAAATATTTAGTGTAAAAATTGCACTATTATAAAGAATAGTGCAATTTTTGCACTAAACTGTTGGAGATGATCTTAGTAAACCTTAAAACCAACTGCTAGTGAAACCACCTTGCCAGCCACCAGTGCATGCCATTCCTACAAGGCTACAACACGTCTACAAGGAGAAAAAAACCACATAACGTTGTCAACCCAATAACAAAGATTGAAAAATTTAGACACATTAGAACATGTAAACTTTGAGGGGCCCGATTGCATACTGTCCCGGAATAAATGTCATAGTTTACGAGTTAATGTTTTTAAGCTTTTAGTTATGTTTTCATGATTGCCCCAATCAATTCATATGAATAGAGTGACAATTCCTATCGCATTGCAATGTTTGTGCCTATTAAAATAGGTAATATAGAAAAATAACCAAATTTCATAATTCCAACTTAGGGATGGACCACATAACTTAGGGATGGACCACACCAGAACACCCAAAAACAACTCTTAAACAATTCAACTACTCCCTCAAAATTTGTAACCCCCTTTTGGAAACTCAACACAACTTAAAGCAAAAAACGAAACAAGGTACGGAAACCTCGATTAATCCTCATATTATACTATTATAACCACTATTTTACACTACCATTATTTATATTATGTAACCAAGTTATAGTTGTTAAAAAAAAAAAAAAATACAAAGCCCTCACAAAATTCTTACAGCTTTCCCTGCAGACTTTGGTACTAAACTTAACAGAGCTCTCTCTCTCCCCAGACAAGTCCACATGCAGAGCACAACCATAGGGCCATGGACATGTAAATAGACAATTAACCAACCTCATGTGCCCTCCCTCCTTCTTCCCCATTTTACCCCTCATATTTCTTCAAATTTACATTACAGAGCATGCATTTGGGTTTTCATCACTAAACATTTGTGGTGCTGGTGGGTATGCATAAGATGTTTCAGCTGCAAACCTTGCTGGGTAAACTTGATAATTTTGTGGGTAGTAATAGTAAAACTCATTCTTCCTCAGCTCCACCACTTTCACATCTTCTTGATCAGCCGCCTCCCCATCATCACCTCCGCCGCCACCTCCTTCCTTCTTCTCATCTCCTCCGCCTTCAGCTCCTTCCTTTTTCTCATCCTTCTTTTCGCCTCCATCTTCGCCTTTCTTTTCATCTTTGCCCTTTTCTTCTTCCTCCTCTTTCTTCTCCGGTGGGGGTGGGGTGGGTCTTGCTTCACAATCACTGCGTGCTTGCCGGTTCTCTTGTACACATATTCCACCAGGTTGGCTGCCCCAAATGTGCCTTTCACCGTCACTTGAGAGCTCTTTAGATCTGGCTCTGCACTTTCCACCCCTACACCACACACACCAACATCATCAAAAGTTGGCATCTTTAATTGATTTCATCTTTGAATTATTAGGATTGTGTGATTCATGATTTATGTAATCAATTTTGGATTTGAGAAAGCCCTATCGAATTGTGGTAATCAAAAAGTGAGAATTGACTTGAATTTGATAAAATTATGAGAATCTCAAGGAAATGAATTCTATATTCCGATGTACAGATTGTAAAAGATTACTCCCTATTCAATTATAACGCCTCTTTTGATTTTGATTAATACTTTAGATTCAAAAAGTAATACTCTTGTTTGCTAAAACGGGTAGTTGACAAAACAAAGGAATCAAGTCATCCGAGAATAAAATTGAAGCAATCAAATTAAATACGTAAAAGAAAGAAAAAAATAAAATAAAATAAAAAGCGCACACACACGAACACAAACCTTTCATTCTGAGAATGCGTTTCCTGATCTCCTGAGCACAAGCCTCACAATGCATGTGTGCTTTCAAGACCACCGTTATCACCTGAGGCTGCAGTTCACAAAATAACAAACACATGACCTCAACACCCACATCAAATTCTCACCAAATTGAGTAAAAACAATGAAATCCAAAAAGAAAAGTAAAAACAAAAAAGCTTACAATTGAAAAAAAAAAAAATCACAAACCTCCTCTTTCTTCTCTTCTGGTTTGGGTTCTTCTTCCTTTTTGGGTTCGTCGGCCGGCGGTTTGGGTATCGGAGAGAGCAGCTCAACTTGGCGGTGACTCTTTTTCTGGACCCGTTCAAGAACTTTGAGGGGATCTGCCTTTTCTCCCTTCACCACAACCTTATGTGTCTTGCAATCCGTACTCACATCTTCCACCCCTGCACATTCATCTCAATTTTCGACATTCCTAAATCAAAATTTATCGGCAAAAAAATATTTATTCTAGAATTAAAATTGAACCTTGGAAGCCTTTGAGGCAGCGGCGGACTTTCCTGGCACATCCTTCGCAATGCATGAAGACTCTCAAAACAATCTCTTGGGGAGGAGGTGGCGGCGGTGGGTCTTTCGATTCTTCGGTGGCGGCTTTCGGCTCTTCTTCTTTCTTGCCGGTGTCACCGCTAGGCTTATCAGCCGGTGGTTGCTCGGGTTTCTTTTCTTCATCGGGTTTTTTGGCTGCTTCTTCGGGTTTCTTCTCCTCCGGCGGTTGCTGTACTTGCTGGATTAAACAAAGAAGACATAAAATTAGTCGTCGAAGGAGATACGATGAAGAATCGAAAAAAATAAATAAATAAATAAATTGATTAAGACAGACCTCGCCCATTTGAAATATTCGGCTGGTGTAGAAAATGAGAGAGATATGGGATGGATATATAAACTGATAAGCTTAGGAGGAGTGAGAAATTAAGCTTCTACTTTCTCTTTCTTTTTGTTTCTCTCTCTTCAACTCTTCCAAAACGCACACGGAGAGAAGACTCTGGTAATGGTTATTCTTTTGTGAGTGATTTTTGGGTAAATGTTAGTAGTAATTTATCATGACCATATCAGATCTAGACTGAAGGAGTACTCATTATCGTCATCAGCCATTTGACATGGCGCTCTAGTGGGCTTGCTGGCACGTGCACTATGGCGTCCTACTCATACACTCATTGTCCCTTCCAATCAATTTGATCATCTTAATTCAACAATTAACCTTGCAATCAATTTCTTTTTGGAGTTTCATTTGCCAATCATAAATGGACATTAACCTTGGAAGTTATTCTTGGAATTAATCTTGAATTAAAAGAATTATAATTCAATAAAAAATGGCAAAAACTATCAACTAGTTTTTCCATTCTTTTCACATGTGAGACAAACTCACATTTCCAACTTCCATCCATTTATTTAAGCTATAATATTTTTATCATCCAATCTTCAAATTGAACAAATAAAAATATCATTTTCATGTTCTCTCACGTAGAATATGAACCCACAATAATCTTTGTCCAACGACAAACGATTCTTCCAAGGAAATGTACACAATTTCCTTCACACACAACATATTTTTCCAACAACGAAAACCCACCATGCATTTTTTTACTCTATAGAAGGCATTTTGCATTATTACAAGAGGCACTTTTTAATATTAAGGCGACACTTGTTTTAGAACTTAAAAAAACTCGCTTGACACTTATAAAAAATCACCACACTTTTTTACACTATAGGAGGCATTTTGCAATACTACAGGAGGCACTTTTTAATACTAGGGCAGGCATTTGTTTTGAAAAATTGAAAAACCCACCAAACACTTGTTGACAATGTAAGAGACCTTTTTCAATATTCAAAGAGGCACTTTGATATAGTAAGACATGCAGTCTTAAAACTACCACTAAAAGTGTAGGCTCCCACCGTTTCTGCGGTGTAGCACTTTGTTCTGCACAGCACTTTGTTCCACATTTCTGGCCGGGACCCGCTCTGATACCATTTGTAACGACCCGAGCCCGCAAGCCTGACCCGCTACATAAGCACCACAAACTGGCCCACTGAACACAAATATCTGGGTCCACTTAGCTTACCACAGGCCCACCCAAAAGTTCATGGATGTTATTGGTGCTCAATAGTAGTTTTGTGAGCTTATAAGTATCACAATAAACTCCCACACCTAGCCGATGTGGGATGGGGTATTACAACAACACACTTTGTAATATTAGAGAAGGCACATGATAATATATGAGAGAAGACAATTGGGAAAAACATGTTTTTCCTTGGCCTTAGCTTAGTGTAAAAACGCGTTTTTCACAAAACCGGCTCGTCAATTTTTTTAATAAATTTTGTAAAAAAATAATTATAATTTAGACTTGAAATCAAATAAGATCCTTCCAATTTAATTTTGAAGTTGTTTTTCCGCCACATCAGCTCTTGAAGTTAAAAGTATTGATCAATTCAAATCTTTTTGGCAAAATTCATGAAAAATACAGTTAAAATACATGTGTCATAGAATACAAGTGACTAAAAAACATGTTCAAACCCAAACACCATTTCCAAATTCAACACACTTCATTACTCATCTCACTAGCCAAGCCGTCAGAATACCACCTTCGGAAAAACAGGCGAAATCCACTACACCACCTCTCTCCCACCCATCACCTTCTCCTTTAATTTTAAAATCCCTCCTCCACCCCCATCTCACCTTCCACACACAGTTTCTCATTTGAAGTCCAAATCAATTCATAATCTTACAATCATGTTCAACAAAAATTCTTACCCGAAATCAATAATTTCAAACCCTTGTACAAAAGAATCAACCATTTCTAGCTCATACAACTTTAAAATTATTTAGATTTCACTTAAATCAACAACTTCAAATATTTCATTTTGAAAATTAACCCACCCTACAAGAGCATACGAGATCCACAGTTTACAAATTCACGGCACAAGGGTTGTTGAAATCGCTTCACGTATGATGATTGGGTTCAAAGTTGAAGAGATGGTGGCCGGCGGAGGATAGTGGATTCGATGGTAGAAAGAGAAAGAGATGAGAATGTAATGAGTATGCGGTTGACAGTGATGTTGGCAGGTGACAGTTTAGACAGGGGACGTAAATGATAGGGAGAATAAAGTGGTGGGGGACTGCGATGGTGGTGGTGGCAAGGGCGGCGGCGGCGGTGGGTTGGTTATGGAGAAGTATGATACGAAAACGACGAACTAGGAGGAAGGGCTCAAGTATTCCTTTCTTTTTTTTTTTGTGAATCTATATACAAGGCATATTACATACAAGGCACCAATAATGGCAAAACTACCCTCGCTGTCGTGTGCAAAAGACGACTTGAAGGCTTTGTGTCGTGTGAAACACACGAGATATACCAAATGTATAAGATGTTAAGTCGTGTTCAATTATACGAGTTGTACATACTCTGTCGTACATAGACACACGAAATAAATGTAAACAAGTCGTGTATATTTTATAAGACAGACCGTGTCATACATGTCGTATATAATAACACGATATAAGTCTATATCTCGTGTGTATGCATACGACATATCAAAATGAAGGTGTTCTTCGATGATTTGCAACACGATGTTAATGATACGCATATGCTATGTTATATTATTGAATTGTGTTGTTAATTGAGCAAAATTTATACACTTATACATGACAAGGAATGATGGATAAATTTCCAAGTAATAAATACCTAGCAAGCGCACTAGTTACCGTAGTAGTAACGCGCGAAAGCGAGGGTCGATCCCACAGAGACTTGTTGGAAAGACAAGTAATTTAATTAGTGCAAACGAACCAAAGGGGGTTTTTGATTGATTTTGATTACCTAAATTAACTACAAAACAATGAAAATAAATTACTAAATTAAAGATCACTAAGCAAACAAGGATTTAATTCAAGATTACGAAGATTCACAGATTGGGGTTCACAACTATCTCCTCTCTATGCTATTTTATGAAAAGACTATTAAACTTGTTCAAGAAATCGTTCACTTATTTAAGAGTTGGGACGGTCTGGTCACCGGATTGCAACCCTATTATTATCTCTATGTGAAATATTCCGTTAGGTCAACAACACGCAAAAACAATT
>JAOWBW010001588.1:196093-252793 GCA_026119855.1 Campanula takesimana
GAGCTCAACACCGAGACCTGTTGATCAAATATATGTTTAGGACATAGAATTGCTTAATTCCCAATCATAGTTATCACTTAGGATCCCCAATTTATTAGAAACTTTGTAAGGTACTCTTAGGATTCTGGTGACCAGCACAGGTGTATTCCACTCTTCAAACAAGGCAAACCAGCAAGAGGAAGCAAATCAGCAGACCAGTAAACAAGTTGCCGATCAACTTGCTAAACAAGTTGCCGATCAAACTCCATTATCAACTTGCCGATATAGAAAAACAGTATGTACTGTCAGTCAGGTTACATCTTTTCATCTTAAAGTCAACCTTGCTGATTGTCCCTGTCCCTTCTTACTGTTTTATCTAAAAGTAGTTTACCTGCTCTGTAATGATTGTTGCGCCGTCTGACACATAGCTACTTTTAGCTATACTCTGTCTCTACTTGCTTTTTGCAGGTAACCGGTTGAGACAAAGGGGTCTTTACCCATCAGACTTTTGCGAGCATGCGTGTACCACATATCTTCGTCATTAATGCTAAAGATACCGCATTTAATGCTCCTAAACTACCCAGCTGGATATTCATATTGCAAGCCTTCTTCTACAAGACTCAAGACATTTACTCCTCTTATAAATAGGGACTTTGGAGCATTTAAAGAAGGTTGGTGAAATTAGAGCATTGAAGAGAGTTTGAATGTTTTTGAGTATTCATTAAAGACTCAAACATTCTGTGTCCATATAATCATTAGATCATTTAATAGGACATACACTTGTGCACCAACTCAAACAACATTGTTAGTATTCCCGAACTAGATTATATAAGGAATACGTTGTTTAAGTTATTCACACACCCACCTGAGTGAGATAGTTCTCTTGAACTTGCCGCTCAAATACACTTGGTCAGAATTGTTTTACGATCCATTAGAAATTTCTAGAACTTAGTCTTTGTATACCGCAAAGCCGTGCTTGTAATAGACTAGAAAAAAAATCTAATAGTACTCTTAACCCAAATCCAAGTTCTGACCAAACTTGGTAGAGGACGTAGCAGTATTTACACTGTGAACCTCTCCAAATCCCTGTGTCTCTGTTGCTTACCTTATCATTGCCGGTTGGAATTCTATCACCGGCAGATTGCATATGTTCGTACTGATTCATTGTAATTTCACTGACCATCTCTTGAAACTTCATTGAAATTTTAGAAACAACTTTGTGTTAAACTAAGCTCTGAAAATCTTTTATACACTGATTTTGTGTGAGTTAAAACTAAGTCATATTTTACCCGCTGCGCTTACTGATAATAGTTTGCAAACTGTTAAGTGACTTTGCATTTAAAAAGTGTTTCTTTGTAAAAGTTTTAAAAAGCTATTCACCCCCCCTAGCCTATTTTTCCTACCAATTGGCCTAAGAATTGGTATCAGAGCTGGAATTTTGAAAGAAATTTCCAGCTTTGCAGCTTGTATTGCCGATACCATGGCAGGAAAATCATGCAGTCATTTAACATCACTACCATACCGTTGTTGAATGTCAACGAGTTTGGTGTCTGAAAATCGTATGATAAAGTATATGAACTCAATCGATGATCGGTTGATGAAGGTCATAGAAGGTGGTCCAATCATTCCTTTGAAAGTCTCAACCACCTATAGACCTATTCCTCCACTCCGCTGACACTACATGCTGATTGTGACACTGAACAAGAAACCCATATTCAGATTGAAGAAACCTTGGTCGAGAAACCAAGAGAGGAATGGACTGAGGACGACAAAACTTTCAGCTGCCTAGATGGAAAAGCATGCCACATTATTTCTTGTGGTTTGGACGACAAGCAATATAAACTCATTGACTTGTGCTCCACGGCTCAAGAATGCTGGAACAAGCTCCTTGCATACTTTGAAGGTGACGAGCAGGTAAAGTACAACAGACTCTACGATTGTATTGCTGAGTTTGAATCCTTCAAGAAACAAGATGGGAATCACTAAGGAGTGCCTACGACAGATTCTGCGAGGTAAGTAATTTATGTGCTTCATTAGGAAGATTTATACTATGAAAGACCTGAATATCGTTTTCTAAGTTCTTTGGGAAATGAGTATCATACAAAGGTCACCGCTGTTAGAGAAGTGAAAGACTTGAACAAGACTTCTATTCAGAATCTTGTATCTAGTCTATTTCTGTATGAGAGAACTGCAAAAACTTAACGTTCTCGATAAAAATTTCAAAAACTTGTCTCTATCAGCTCAGTTCACAGATATCCTTCCCTTCAAATAAATTCCCTCCTATAGATCCCCATCCTATACCCTGCAGCTCCAAAACCCCTGCAACTACCTCAGAACAGCCTATGGAAGAAGACGAATTTTCCGCCTTCGCTAGGAACTACAAAAGGTTTTAAGGACTTCAAAAGGATGCAGAAAGGAAACTACCAGCAACCAAAATCATTCACACCAACTTTTCAAAAACCAGCAAGTTACAACAAACCATCAACAGTTGCTACCGACGGAAAGAACAACAAAGGTGATCTTGTTTGCTTCAACTGCAGAAAATCTGGTCACTTTGCTTCTAAATGTCCTCAACCAAAATATGAGTATGTGAGGAAGTCATTCAACAAGAGACATCACAAGCCTCGAAGCTTTGTTGCCGATGAAAGCACAGAAAAGGCCTTGCGGTTTGGTATGAAACTGACTCAGATGAGATGCCGATGAAGATGAAGATGCCGATGTAAGCTTTATCGCCCTAGACTTGGAAGATGCCGATACATCCACATTGCCGACTCCAGTCTACCGAGATCTATCTCCTCCAAGATCTCCAGTCAGAGAAGAAGCTACTGGAAGACCTCAACCACACTTCAAAGAGATTAGTTGTCAAAGCAGAGAACCCAAATGGGATATAGAGTTCACCAAGTGGGAACCTCTCTCTATGGTCAGTGCAACTCTATTCAATCATTGCTATCAAAACTAAACCCTTACCAATGACCAGAAAATTCTCATTCACCGAGCATCCCAGCATTGCCAAAAGCTTATCTAAACCCATCTCTTCTCTACCTGACTTATCTCCTAAACCTATTCCCTCTGCCCCCAGAATTTTAGCTGATCCCTTTCCTGAAATATCCAAAGCTGAAATGGTAGAGACAATGGATGAACTTTTTATTGATCATGAGAAGCTGAGTAGAGTTCATAAAGTGATGGCTACTGATTTCAATAGAATTTCTGCAGAGAATGACTTGCTTGTGTCTGAACTTAAGGTTCTCAAAGGACATGAGCTTGAGTGTTCTTCTAAAGAAAGAAAACCTGGATCTCAAAGCCAAGTAGCAGTATTGATAGCTCAGATCGAAGATCTTGTGAAAAGAAACAATCATCTCTCAAGGATTGTTGATTCTTACACAAAATCTAGAGTTGCTGTTGAAACAATCCTACAGACCCAAATGTCATATAAGGACCAATCTGGGTTAGGATTTGATTCCAGCAGCAGTAGCTCTACTGAAACCTGTGCGATCGAGAAAAAGGATGAGAAAGTTGAATGTAGTCCTGTAACTCAGTGCATAAGGATGCTAACCCAATATACAGTGCTGTGGCAATGAAGTATCCTAAGAACCAGAATAAAAGGAATGATAAGCACAAACAAAGATATGTTAAGTGTGCCGATACTGAGTCTGCCGTAACGGTATTCTTGGTGAATACATCAGCAGAGCTAGTACTGCCGGTCTAACACATCTGCTGCCGATGGACAAGTACCTAAAAGGTAACTGCCAAAGGTAAACAGAATGGAAAGAAAGGAAACACTAGCACCTTTAACCTACTAAGTTGTGCCTGCTCAATTCCCTAGTTCTGCCGATGCACTGACTAAACAGAATGACGTTTCTACCAACTCCACAGCCTATCAATCAAGTGAGATGTTCAAATTGTTCTGATTATGGTCACAAGGCTCATGAATGCCTCTTGAAGCACCTATCTGGACCCACTGAGGTTACATCCTCTAGTGGTGGCCAGATGTGGTTGCCAAAGAGGAACTAACCCTCGGACCCAAGAATAAGGGGGAACATAAGCATACCGTTTTATTTCAGGAATGCTTCATGGCCTCAACTGGTGCAAGCAAGGATTTGTGGATTCTAGATAGTGGCTGCTCAAGACACATGACAGGATTTCCAGATCTACTTTACGATATTTCAGAAGCATCAGGTCCCCCAGTGGTTTTCGGTGATAATGCCAAAGGAAAAATCATTGGTATAGGTACCATCAAGAGAGGTGCAGTTACTGTACAGAAGGTCTCTCTTGTGGATGGTCTGAAACACAACCTTCTATCTATATCACAATTCTGTGATAAAGGAATGCAATGTGTATTTACTACTTCCAGTTGCTATGTGAAAGACATTGCTTCCAATGAAACTCTTCTCACTGCCAAAAGAAAAGGTAACATTTATGCAGTAGACTTAAGTACTATTACTGTTGTTGCTAATGTTTGTTTTGTAGCTAAGAACATAAGTGAGAACTCATGGCTATGGCACAAGAGACTCAGTCACTTGAACTTCAAATATCTATCCAAGCTTGCCGGCTCAAATCTGGTTACCAGTCTGCCACAAGTGTCTGCTGATCAAGCAAAGAAATGCAAGGCCTGCCAGCTTGGAAAACAACATAAATCATCCTTCCGAAGCAAGCCCTGCATGTCAACATCTAAGTGCCTCCAAATGCTACATATGGATCTATTTGGCACAACAACTACAGCAAGTATTGGGGGGAAGTAGATATACCTTGGTTGTAGTAGATGATTTCTCTAGATATACTTGGGTGGAAACTTTCAGTCACAAAGATGACACTTATGCCGTTGCTACCAAGTTATTCAGACTACTACAAACACAGAAAGAAAGCGATATCATCAGCATGAGATCAGACAACGGCACTGAATTCAAGAACAATGGTATTGCTCAGTACTGTGATGATCATGGCATAGACCACAACTTCTCTGCTGCCGGTACACCACAACAAAATGGTGTCGTTGAGAGAAAGAACAGAACTCTCATTGAAGCTGGTAAGACCTTGATTACTGAAGCCAGGCTGCCGAAATATTTTTGGGCTGAAGCCATCAATACCGCCTGCTTCACTCAGAACAGATCTCTCATCAACAAATTCCATAACAAGACTCCTTATGAACTCTGGAGAGGTAGAACTCTCAACATTGGATTCTTCAAAATATTCGGCTGCAAATGTTACGTGCTTTACAATGGTAAAGAGCACAGAGGTAAATTTGATGAGAAAGCTGATGAAGGAATCTTTGTTGGATACGCTAAACACAGTAAGGCCTTTCGAGTGTTTAATAAGAAACTTTTGAAAATTGTTGAATCTGTTCATGTAACCTTTGATGAATTTGATTTGTTAGAGTCTGACAAGGCTCCAAATAGTACTAATGCTTCTAGTGCTCATGAGACAGGTGAATCCAGTAACACTAACCCTGCAGATCAAGTACCAGCTGCTGATCCAGTCATTTCAATAGAAGAATCAGCAGATGCTCCGTACTTTCCTTCATCGGCAGAACCAGAACCTGCTGATGAATTTCATAATCCGTTGCCGATGCAAACTCTGCTGATCATTCTGAAAACAGATCAAGCCCTCAACCAATTTCTGTTATAAGGCCTTTCCCAACAAGTTCTCAATCTAATCCACCTCTCACCCAAAATTCTAATTCTCCTACTCCACCTGCTGATCTTGACCCTCCTCTAGAATCTTTACAACAAGAATCAGTCAGACAAGATGTGCCAAGGGAGGTTATAATAGTTCATGATCATCCATTAGAAAATGTGATTGGTGATGTCTTTGGACCAAGATTGACAAGAAACCTTAGTAGAACATTCGCCGAGAGTCTCTTCTCATCTGCTATGGTTTCCAATATAGAACCAAAGAAGACTGAAGAAGCTCTTGCTGATCCTGGCTGGGTGGAAGCTATGCAGGAGGAGCTAAATCAGTTTGAAAGATGCAATGTATGGGAACTAGTGCCAAAACCATCATCTCAACAAGTGATCGGTACAAAATGGGTCTACAGGAATAAATTGGATGAAGCTGGGAATATTATTAGAAACAAAGCAAGGTTAGTTGCTAAAGGCTACCGACAAGAAGAAGGAATTGACTACGATGAGACATTCGCTCCTGTTGCAAGATTGGAAGCTATAAGACTTTCCTAGCCTATGCTGCCTTCAAAGAATTCAAGTTATATCAAATGGACGTGAAAAGTGCCTTCCTAAATGGAGAACTCCAAGAACTTGTGTATGTTGAACAACCACCAGGTTTTGAAGACTCCAAGAAGCCTAATCATGTCTACCGATTGAAGAAAGCTCTCTACAGCCTAAAGCAAGCTCCAAGGGCATGGTATGAAACCCTTTCTAATTTCTTACTTAGTGATGGCTTAGGTTTCAATCGAGGTAAAATCGATACCACTTTATTTGTTGCCAAGCACAAGGGTCATTCATTGTTTGTGCAAATATATGTCGATGATATTATTTTTGGTTCTACTAATGAATCAATTTGCAAGAGATTTAAGAAGCTAATGCAGAGCAAGTTCGAGATGAGCATGATGGGTGAACTAACATATTTCCTTGGACTTCAAGTCAAGCAATCCAATGAGGGAATTTTCATCAGTCAAGCCAAGTACGCAAAAGAATTAATCAAGAAGTTTGGATTTGACAATGCTCACTCTCAAAGCACACCTATGGGCACTAACATTCACTTAGATAAGGATGAGTCTGGTAAGAAAGTAGATATGACACTCTACCGAGGTATGATCGGCTCACTCCTCTATCTTACTGCCAGTAGACCAGATATTATGTTTGCTGTTTGTGTTTGTGCCAGGTTTCAAGCTGACCCTAGGGAATCCCATCTGCAAGCTGTTAAACGTATCATTAAATATCTATGTGGCACTGCTAACCTTGGATTATGGTATACTAGAGATTCATCTTTTAATCAAATAGGTTATTCAGATGCAGACTTTGCAGCTTGTAGGGTGACTAGAAAAAGTACTAGTGGAACTTGCCAATTTCTTGGTGATAGATTGGTGTCTTGGTCCTGTAAGAAGCAAGCATCAATTTCCACTTCTACTACTGAAGCTGAGTACATAGCTGCCGGCAGTTGCTGTTCACAGATCCTTTGGATGAAGCAGCAGCTTGTTGACTATGAAGTTCCATCTCAAGTTTGTCCCATCTATTGTGACAATCAATCTGCTATCTCAGTTTCCAACAATCCAGTCATGCATTCCAAAACCAAGCACATAGACATCAAGTATCACTTCCTGAAGGAACATGTTGAAAAGGGAAACGTGGTGCTGCTCAAATTTCATACCGACTACCAAAGAGCAGACATACTGACAAAACCCTTAGATCAGAAAAGATTTGAATTCCTCAGAGGTGAACTAGGTATGATTGATTATTATGGTTAAAATTGTGCTGACTTTGCTATTTGTGCTAGTCTTGCCGATCTCATCAGCAAGTGTAAAAATCGTGCCGACCAAATTATATTACCGACAAAATATTGCTGACAACATCATGCCGGTAAATATCTTGCTGATCAACAACTTGCCGAACCATGTCTTGCCGATTTGTCAAACTTCAAAATTCAAAATTCATCGGTAGATCTCAATTCAAACGGATAAGGATTCTCTGACACATGACGTAAGCTTAGTCAAATCAAAGGTACAATCGGTCACACCTCCTCTCTGACACGTGTGTGCTCCGCCTTACCCAAATCGTGTCAAAGATTTATCCCAACTCTCTGTGATAAATCAGAAAGGTAACCTTAAACTTTATTATTGCCGTTTCTACCCTTTCTCTCTCCTAAGTTTAACCGTCTAAATTAAACCGTCCGATTCGTGCATTTAATGCATTGTGTGCGCATGTTCTCCGAGGTATTTGCTACAGTTAAACTCATCATTATTTCTCTTTCTCCCATGCAAACTCTTTCTATTCTCTCTCTCTCTCTTCCATAACATATATAAGCCTCACTTAAAATCCTATTGGTCTTTTCGCTCTTCACTCTCTCTTGATATCTCTACTGCTTGTGTTGTTCATCTTCTTTCATTCTCTCTTACGTTCTTCAACCAGAGTTAACACTATTTTCTGGTAACTACTTGATGTTTTTACATTTGCATTTCAATCTATTTTGAACTAATTTATTCTAACTTGTGAGATCTTTTGAGTGATTTTGCAGAAAATGTCTAGCAACGAAAAGGATATCTATGGAGGCTATGTTGACTCCACCTTCTTCGACGACACCCTTGACGGTGAATTCTTGATGTCACACCCCGGAAATCTCAAAAAAAAAAAAAAAATCCATAAATAAAATCTTTACAAAATGTACATCTCCAAAATGTAATATTCCAAATCGGGCGCGTGAATTCAACTATGAACCAATACCACCAAACAACACCTCAACGAGATTATAACTCGGAGACTAGAAACAAATGCGGAAGCAAGAACAACTATTAACAAAAATACCCAAAGTACAACCGTATATACAAAACACTGAACGACTACGAACCCACAATAAAATACATAAAGGCTCCGAAGAGCAACTATCCCAATTGCCATCAACCTGCTCAGAAAATTCTCGCTACAATGGACCTCACAACGCTACCACTTGCTTTCCTGGGGGGGGGGGGGTTAAGGAAAAACAATTTGAAACAAGAGACGGGGTGAGATAAAATCTCAGTAAGTTACTAAATGCATCTACATGGCATAATATCATGCAAATCAACGATATAACTGAACAAGTAAATCACATAACAACAAATGAGAAAGCTCCCTATCGCCAACTGTCCCATACCAGTTGGAAATAATGACTAACTCATCATGCAGCACATAAGACTGAAATAAACACGTAACAAAGGATACTGAGCCAAGGTTTCACCAAACTGATAGAACAATCGATGCGCAGCTTCAACCGATCAACTAATCAACAATAGCAGTATAACAACTGAAGAGAACCCCGGTCAGAACCGACCAATCAATCAATCAACCCATCAAGCCATCTTCATAGTAGCATAAAAGCTGAAGAGAAAACCCCCCGGTACCGGAACAATAACCATAAGAGTGTCACAAAGGACAAGAGCCATGCCACAAAGTCATGCTCGGTAGCTAGATACATTCCCAAAGGAATCTAACTTATCTCTTCCAAGGCCAATCTGGAAGAGGGGTAAAGAAAGGGCAAAAACAATGGTCAACATTATAATGGACTTGGCTTTGCCATTATAATTTTTCCCATCGCCCGATGCAACAAATATGCCAGCTGGGCTTCCAAATAAATGCTAAGTAATAAATACTAGCTTAATTAAACAACTTAAGGTTCCAAAGTAGGGAACCATACCAATTAATCACCATAAAAGATGCAAACGATTACTCCAAAAGAGTTCAACAACAATGAACACAAGAAGTTTCTCATAAAAGAGCACAACAACGATAAACGGAATTTCTCATAAAGAGCACAACAACGATAAACGGAATTGCTCATAAGGAACTCAACAACAATGATTATTAGAATACGATAATTCCATAAAGAGGAACCATACCAGATACATTCCAAAGATGATACCCACAAGTTACTCATAAGGAACACAACCCAAACGGTCGCTCACAAATAGTACAACGACTATAACCAAAAATTATCCTAAACGCTTACTCATAAAGATGTACTAGGACTATGAACTCAACCATCTCATCACACCTGAAATTCCAAAGTAGGAAATCAGAATGAATACACCTTAAGGTTAATCAAACCGTGGTACCCAATTGCCAATTCACGCTTTACCTCCGTTCATAACGAACCAATTCTAAACACCCAAACGGATCCAAAAGGTTATACTTATTAGAACATGATCACGACCGGACTAAACCCTACACTTTGGTGCTCAATAACAACCCTCTAGGTACTATAGGACATCGCCTAAAACCTAGACCAAGTCTTACTCAAAAATCAATTCGATTGGAACGATCACGAACACATCATAAGATGCCCAAACATTCCCAAACAATACTTGATCAAATTACATAACACCGTTGTTCACAAAGGAACCAATTTTAATTACTAAAGTGTTCCACGGTGCCCAACTAAGTCAACTAGAATAGTACTACGGAACCTAGACCAAGACTACACCTTGATCTTAAACCTCAACAATAAGACAACTATTATGATCTGGAACCATGCGGCCAATAGAACCATTGCATAGTACTCGAAAATAGCTGTCGAACGATAGTTTACACGTCTAAAACGGAGTCCGTACGAAGAAGTTATGGTCTCCGGAAGATTGAACGTAAAACAGACAATTTTTATAAAGTTTCGGCCGGACATTATGAAAAATCCCTGTTTTAGCTCCGAATTTCGCTCCTTTCGTTCTAAAACTTAGGAGTACCTATATATACTTCTATCCTAACATTTAAAGACAAGAAAACTCAATTCATGTGCCTCTAAAACCCAAATAATCCCAAAGTTATTAAAGAACATAAAACTAAATTTCACAACACAAACTTAATCACAAATGACCCAATTCTATCACTGGAGTGTACTACAATGTTCACTAAGGTCAACTAGAAGGACACCCAAGACTTAGACCAAAACGCACTCTTCAATCCCACAAAATAACAAATGAAAACCTTCAGAGGTACTGTGCGGCCGCCCACTCGGGTATGTGCGGTCGCACAAAAAGCCATCCAACAAGAACAAAACCTTTCAGATAGATGTGCGGTCGCCCACCATTATTTGGGCGGTCGCCCAACCCCCCTGGTCTGCCGGAAATCGGGAGGGATGAACTGAGTTCTCCCATTTTCAACCCAAACCAAAACTAACCCAAAATCCAACACTCCTAACTAGCATACTAAGGTACTAGAGCAACTTATAGGTCTAAAAGAACTCATATAACAACCAAAATCAAGATTAAATCCCAACATTCAACAAAATCACCATTTTTATTCAAACCCAAAATAAATTCCAAATAAATTCTAAACTCAACCAAACTTCAAATATAACACATCAAGCATTATATAAACATGATAGGAACATTTTAGCATAAAAGTGGGGGAAAAGCAAATTACTCGGATTTTCTCAAAGTTGCCGGAACTCGAATATTTTTGGCTTCCTACGATCCTAACGACGATCCAAACAAGATTCATGTTTTAAGAAATGAGAAATAATGAGAGAAAGATGATGGAAATGTAGAGAGAAGGTAGAGAGAAACTTACCCATTTCTATAGAAGGAGAGAGAGAGATGTGCTGGAGAGAGAAATGAGGAGTGAGGGTGAAAGAGTAGGGAGGTGAGGGAGAAGAGAGGGAGTAGGGGAATTATTTCAAAACTTACACTCAAGCCCCTCCTCTACACTACACACAATACTTACACTCCCTACTACCAAATAAGACCCAACAATACTACACTCACCCAAATGATCCAAATAAAATGCTAGACATAAATTATTATAACACATAAAATGCACACATAATCCATTAATTAAATAATAATTTAAATGAATAAATGAGCAAATAAATAAATGATAATTATTTATTACTAATAAAATAGAGCCTAGTTTTCGGGTCGTGACACTTGAGGAATCTTCTGATTGGTTCTCTTCTAGACTCCTTCATCTCTCCAACGGGTATTGAGTTTATATTTTTGGGTCAAGTTCAAGAGTTCTTCTCAAAAGCCTCCGTCATCACAGATCGCAATGACTCCTCTGTATTCGTCTCCATCGCCTCAACCGTCGCCGGCGTGCCTATCTCCGTTACTCCCTCTTCTATTTTTGAAGTATTCCCTCTGCTTGGGAATGAGGGTGCTGACTCCATTACTGATGAACAGACTTTGGACAAGGCATGGACCCTTATGAGGGGAACCGGTCCCAGACTCAGTGGAGATAACCATCTCAAAGCTCACTACAGAAGAAGATTCTTTGCCCTTGCAGAGATTGTGGATAGATGTTTGGTTTGCAGATCTGGCTCTCACAGCCATATTACTGATGTCCAGTTTGAAGCAATGGCAGCCATCGTGTTGCAAGAAGAGTTCAACTGGTGTGCATACCTGTTTAGGGTCATTGCCATTGCTACCGTTAAATATAAGGAGGATAGAAAGAAGAACAAAGCTCACCCCGGTAAAGGATGCCATTACATGCTGATTAGCACTATCTTGAGGCGCAACTCAGCAATTGTTAGGGCTTTACCGGCACCCCCTAGTCTTGACTTTGATAAGCTCAAATCCTTTAAGCTTACCGATTGGAATAGGATTTCCAAGAAGGCTCCTACCAGCACAATTGTTGTTCCTGCTGCTGGTACCCCTAAAAAGAAGAAGGCAAAGAAAGTTGTCAAGGTTGCTGATGTAGTCCCTGCCGACGTTTCCACTCCTGCTCCAGTTGCCGACAGGATTCTTGCCGATTCCACTCCAGCAGCTCCAAAGAAGAGAAGGCTAGTCAAAACTGCTGATAAACCTCAAGTCAAGAAGTCAAAGGTTGTATCTACTGATGATCTTCCTGCTGCTCCAAATCCAAAGCCTTCAGTTGCTCAAGTTCCTTCCTCTCAAATTCCTTCTACTGATCCAAGAGCTAAGCAAATCAGGTTTGCACCATCTCTTCTTGCCGGTGCAACACTTACTGCTCCCTCTGTGATTATCAAGTCTGAAACCGATGCTGCCGATGAAATGGCTGAGAGAAGAAGACTGATTGGTTCTGACTTAAGGGTAAGAGTCCCTCTTCAAAAGGGAATTCTAGATCTTCCATACTTGCCTGAGCTCCATGCTGCTGCTGATGTAGCCTCTGGACCCTCTGTCAGAAAATGCAAGCCTATCAGAAACCCAACATTTCACATCTTTTTCAGAAACCATTGGTCATTCACCAATAAGGTCTTATCAAAGAATTGGGTGTTCCCCATTGATCATCTCCATCCGTTGTTCGCCGGTTGCTTCAATTTCATGAGGAAAGGAAGGAGACAGTTCCCCCTGGCAATCGTGCTAATTATGTTGATTTAACAAGTCTGAACAGGGTCACCGATATGTTTAAAGAGAGAATTTGTGCCTGTTCAGAAATTCCAAAGGTTGTCTGAAGGTGAGTTGAGATTAAATTTTGGAAGATATTTGATTTGCTACCCCTTCCTTGGAATCAAGTCTATCTATTTCAAGATAGGATCAGTCAGGATCTGATGGTGCAAGACGTTTGGGTTGCCTATGCCTCAGTCTTCAACCAGCTGATGAACTTTGATGAACAAGATCCTTATCAGTTGAAAGACCAGAAGATGAGGATGATTTGTTGAACTTCAACGATAATGAAGGGCTGGAGAAGAGTGCTCAAGCTACTAAATTTGTGAAGAATGTGCAGAGGATTACACTGAATCTGCTGAACGATTCAGAGGCCTTTATTAAGGCTAGAGCTGCTTCTACACCAGCATCTACATCTATCCCTGAACAAGTTCCTTCACCAGCACTCTCACCCATTCCAACTCCACTCAGTTCTGTTGATACTGCTGATTTTGTTTGCTCTCACAAAGCTGCTGGTGAAACAATCACTTCTTCTAATTCTATCAGTGAGTATGATAAGATGCCGATAAGCATTGTCTTCAAAAAGCCCTCTACTGATCAAGCTCATGCAGCTGCTGCCCCCACTTCTATATCTTCTGCTGAAGCATTTTCTGACTTAGTTCTAGCCAGTGATGGCTCTGAGCATGGCTCTACTGATAAGTCTGTTGAACAGACTGTTGAGAAAACTTCAGAAACTCAACCTGCTGATGAAACCAGCACTTCTGATGAATCCTTTGTGAATCAAGTTGAGGAAACTATGGACACTCAACCTCAGATTGTTAAAGAAGTACAACTTGCATCAATTGAGGAAACTAAAGAAACTCAATCTACTGATGAAGTTGGTGGCTTGCTGATATCAGGAGGAGATTGTGCTGATGAAGAGGTTATTGCTGATGTGTATGCTGATGAGCCAACTACCGACACTCATCCATCTGAGCCAACTGCCGACACTCAGATTATTAAGGCCCCTATCTCTTCTTCTGATGTGATTCTGGTAGCTCCTACTGGTGTTAGAGAGATTTTTGAGTTGGGAGGAGGTGCTGATACAGAGATTGCTAATCAAGATCATAATGCTGACTTTGATGCTCTGATTGCTGCTGAGTTACAATTTAAGGAATTTCAGGATGCTTTATTTGCACCTATTTCCTTCCCTTTGCTTCCTGCTCCCGAGGCCCTCATTGCTCCAGTTGTTGCTGATGAAGCACAACCTGTTCTTATTGCCGCAGCTGCCGGTGGGAATGACAGCTCGGATGAAATAGATCCTGATGATTATATAGAGCTTCCGTCAAATTCTCTCCGATCAATTCCTAATCCTTTTGGCCCCAATCACTCATTTCTTCCAGGTTCAACCAGTGAACAGCTTACTTTCTTGCCCTGGATTAAACCTGAATTCAAAAGAAGGAAAGGGAAAGCTCCAAGGGTCTCCAAGCTCAAGGTGAAAGGACCACCAGCGTTTGAACCTCTCCATTGCTTGCCAGGAAAGCTCAAAATTGGCGGCAAAATTCATCTACCTGGTCCATCACCCAAGGAAGTCAGCATCGCCATGAATGGACTGATGATGAGATGCATGATGATAAATGATGAACTCCATGACATTCTTGAATACCGAGCTACTGATTCTCGAGGTCTTTTGCGCTTGGTAAAATCTGCTGCTCTTGCATTAACTCTGCCGATGTTCCATCCAAGACAGCGTGCCGATCATATGGTCTATACCTCAAGGCTGATGAATGCCGGGTTAATGACCATGATTCTTGAAGGTCGTGCTTATTTGAATTTTATCCTGGCTATCTTTCTTTCTCTGGAGGACAATGGTGTATTCCATCTGGCGGTTGAACGTGCAGTTATTATTCATCCTTCATTTCCTTTGCCGATCGTCCGTGCCGATGTAACTTCTGCCGATCCTATTGCCTCCACGTCTATTCCTGCTGAGTTCCTTCTTGCTGACAGATATGCTGCTGATGCTTCTTTCCTTCAACAAGCTTTGCCTCTGCCAGCTGCTCACTTTCCTGTGCCAGCTTCTCCGTTACTAATTGTTCTATCTTCTGATGACGAGTTGACTGTGCCTGCTCCTGAAGGTCTTGTAGAGGATGCTGATATTGTCAATGAAGACTTCATTCCTTCCTTCCTAATGCATTCTTCTCTTGGACTGTCAAAACCCATGGTACTGAATAGTATGTATGAATACTTCAGTTACCTTGAAGGGGATACTGAAAATATGCAAGTGCCTGTTACTCGTGCCGATCTGGGCGATACTGGCCTCTTCCTCCGTGACAAGTTGAACCGCATTCATAAGGATCTTTCTGACAAAATCCTTAAGTCCAATCAGGAGGAGGAATGCAAAAGAATCCAAGACTTGAAAGATCTGCTGGAGGACAGAGAATCTAGGCTGATTGCCCTTTCAGAAAGTTTGGGGAGTATGCACTCTATTCAACAGCAACTAGTAGATGACCAAAGGCTGCAGATCAGAGATCTAGAAAGGACTGAAAAAGATTTATCTGCTGCCAAGTCTGCTCTTGCTGATGCTCAAGTGAAGATAGCTGCTCTGGAAGCCAACAATGCAATGCTGACTGAAAGGCTGGAGAGCACTCAAAGAAGGAAGAAGAGAGAAGCTGAAAATAAAGAGAAGAGAGCAAAGAAGAAAGCCAAGCTTACCGACTCTACATCAAAGGCCATTGACCAGCAACAGGATCCTCCTGTTTCCTAGTCAATATAGCCAATGATATAGATATCCAGAAGAACTTCAACGATTTATCCAAGACTTCTTTGCTAACCATTACTGTTTTATGTGTGCTTATTTTTATATGTTATATTCTCTTATAATATCTGCTGCTATTCATGCTAACTTTGTTTTGCAGATTATTATTCTCCCTGCTGATCATAAGCCATCAGCAACTCATCTTTCTTGTCTTTTACTCTTACTTTTATCATTTTGTATTTTTACCTCTTTAAGACATCTAGTGTGTGACTTGTCTTAGGGAATGATAATAAATAGACATTCCTTATACATTCTTTTACTAAGCTAAGATAGATGTTCTTGGATAGGGTGATTGGACTTAAGCAATTAGGAGGAGATTGTTGATCAAATATATGTTTAGGACATAGAATTGCTTAATCCCAATCATAGTTATCACTTAGGATCCCCCAATTTTATTAGAAACTTTGTAAGGTACTCTTAGGATTCTTGGTGACCAGCACAGGTGTATTCCAACTCTTCAAACAAGGCAAACCAGCAAGAGGAACCAAATCAGCAGACCAGTAAACTAGTTGCCGATCAACTTGCTAAACAAGTTGCCGATCAAACTCCATTCTCAACTTGCCGATATAGAAAAACAGTCTGTACTGTCAGTCAGGTTACATCGTTTCATCTTAAAGTCAATCTTGCTGATTGTCCCTATCCCTTCTTACTGTTTTATCTAAAAGTAGTTTACCTGCTCTGTAATGATTGATGCACCGTCTGACACATAGCTACTTTTAGCTATACTCTGTCTTTACTTGCTTTTTACAGGTAACCGGTTGAGACAAAGGGGTCTTTACCCATCAGACTTTTGTGAGCATGCGTGTACCACATATCTTCGTCATTAATGCTAAAGATACCGCATTTAATGCTCCTCAACTACCCAGCTGGATATTCAAATTGCAAGCCTTATTCTACAAGACTCAAGACATTTACTCCTCTTATAAATAGTGGACTTGGAGCATTGAAGAAGGTTGGTGAAATTACAGCATTGAAGAGAGTTGAATGTTTTTTAGTATTCATTAAAGACTCAAACATTCTGTGTCCATATAATCATTAGATCATTTAATAGGACATACACTTGTGCACCAACTCAAACAACATTGTTAGTATTCCCGAACTAGATTATATAAGGAATACGTTGTTTAAGTTATTCACACACCCACCTGAGTGAGATAAGTTCTCTTGAACTTGCCGCTCAAATACACTTGGTCAGAATTGTTTTACGATCCATTAGAAATTTCTAGAACTTAGACTTTGTATACCGGCAAAGCCGTGCTTGTAATAGACTAGAAAAATCTAATAGTACTCTTAACCCAAATCCAAGTTCTGACCAAACTTGGTAGAGGACGTAGCAGTATTTACACTGTGAACCTCTCCAAATCCCTGTGTCTTTGTTTCTTACCTTATCATTGCCAGTTGGAATTCTATCACCGGCAGATTGCATATGTTCGTACTGATTCATTGTAATTTCCATTGACCAATCTCTTGAAAATGCATTGAACTTTTAGAAACAACTTTGTGTTTAAACTAAGCTCTGAAAATCTTTTATACACTGATTTTGTGTGAGTTAAAACTAAGTCATATTTTACCCGCTGCGCTTACTGATAATAGTTTGCAAACTGTTAAGTGACTTTGCATTTAAAAGTGTTTCTTTGTAAAAGTTTTAAAAAGGCTATTCACCCCCCCCCCCCCCTCTAGCCTATTTTCCTACCAATTGGGCCTAACAAGACCACTCTCAATGGTATTCCCCAAGCCTCCAGAACTTCCTCACCGGTCTTGAAGCCAAGATCAAGAATCTCGAGGAAAGTAACAAGATTCTGGAAGACCAGAACCAACTGTTGAAGGACCACATTCAGCAAAAGGGGACTAGAATGGTGCCCAATGGTAAGAATTTCATTTATGTCGAGGATGAAGAGGTCAATACCAACTGTCCCTCCAACACCAATGACACTACCTTCCCATTCCCAAGCTACCGCAATGTTCCACCTCCTTCTCTCTACACCCAACAAGGTTTCACTACCATGAGCAAAAACAAGGCTGTCTATGAACCTTCCCCTGAATTGCTTGGTGGCTACCTCTCCGCTAGCAAACTACCCGCACCCTCATTGCCTCTGAGTATTGGGATGGCCGCTGCTACTACTTCTACTACTCGTCCCATCATTCTGTCAGAATCTATCCCCGACATCTCCAATCACCCTGTGGTCACGGCTATGCAAGAGCAAATGCGCAAGTTGATCGAGACCGTGGATAAGCAAAGTGCACTGACTACCAAGACAATCAACCCTAGCCAAGTGGGGGCTCTCCCCAAAGATTTCAAGATGCCTAAAGTGGCAATGTTTCATGGTGACTCGTGTCCTAAGACTCATTTGGATAGTTATGTGTTGGCCATGAGGGCTCGTGACTGCACCAACGAACAAATGTCTCGCGGTATCGCTCTGCGTTGGTTCTTGGGGCTATAACCAAGCGAGAGGCAAACGTGGGATCAAATTAGTGTCGTTTTATGTGAGAAATATCAAGCTAACTTGGATTGGCATGTGAATCGAACGGATCTTGAGAACACTATGCAAAATCCCGGCGAGGCTATTTATTATTTTTACAAGAGGTGGAATCATCAGTTGTGCGAGGTCCAATACCCACCAAAAGCAAAGGAACAGAAGCAGATTTTCTACAAATGCTTGCTACCGGAGATGAAAGCATCCATCGGCAATGGTTATTTCCCTGACTTGCGGGAAATGGTTGACGCCGGAGTAAGGTATGAAGTAGGGTTCACTGGGATTGTGCCGCCAAAGGAAAGTCCAAAGACCAACAACAACAACTCCTTCCGCTACAAGGCTCCTACTGCGCCTGCGCCTCCTAGGGGTGGAAAGGAGGCCGTCGGCCAAGTGAATATGGTCCAAAATGAGGTCCCGCTAGATGTTCAAGCTGTCACAAGGAATGGGACTCCGCCGCAAAGAGAGAGGGAGCACTTTGACGATTTTGGAATGCCTATGGGGAAAGTCTTTGAAGTGTTAGTCAAGAGAAGTCTTATCAAGCCTTTAGAGAATTACCAACCCGCCTACCCAAGAACCGATTTGGACGCCTCCAAGTTCTGCAAGTATCACAAGCACATCGAGCACACAACGGATGGTTGTATTCAACCAAAGCGCGTAGTTCAAGGGTTGATCAATGACAAGAAGATTGAGAAGCCGAAGGGTCCTAATGTGGTGAGTAACCCCCTTCCTAACAATGGGGGTGGGGTGAATATGGTGCAAACATGCAAGATCAGTATCCTAGAGCTCATGGATGCCTGTGACAAGATAGGGCTCACGATGGTGGATGTCTTCATGGCATTAGTGACGTTAGAAATTCTCGAACCATTAGAAGGACACCTCCCCTGCCTTGGTTGCGATTTGTCAAAGTTTTGCCACTACCACAAGTGGACCGGTCACACTACCGAAGAATGCTTTTTTGAACTCAAGAAAGCCGTGCAAGAGCTCATCCACAAGGGAGTTGTCGAAGACCCTAGAGATTATGTAGCTAGCAATGTACTCATGGTAGAACTTAGTGAGATCACTGATCCGGCCGAGCCTGTTGTGGCGGACTGTGATGAGATGGGTTGTATTTCAATGATTAACAATAAAGAACCTTGTTTCTACTTGTTGTCTTTAGAAGAACTAGTTAGTGAAGTCGAATCTCTAGAAGAGGAGAGTCCCAAACCCTCTCAACCTCTTTCTTGGGCCGAAATCTTCGAGGAGGCCGAAAGAACCGAAGTTTCGCCCCCTTGTCGTGACACGCCATTATCTTTGGAGGAGCTACGTGCAGAAGTTTGTCTCCTTACAAGATCCTGTCAAGTGTACCAATCCGACCCAAAAGGTGCAAAGAAAATCTTTGGGAAGGAACCCGAGCAAGCCGACCTAGACAAAGAAGACCCTATCCTCACTCAACTCAAACAAACCCAAGCCCATATTTCACTATGGTCCCTACTCACCTCCTCCCTAGCCCATCGCCTCATGCTCGAGCAGAACCTCGCCGCCACCATGGTACCATCCACTACTACCCCGGAGGACGTCACCCACATGATTGGTAATATCCACTATGGAAACATCATCACTTTCTCGGAGCTAGACAAGCCAGTGTTCGGAGTTGATCATAATGAGCCTTTATACATCACTGTCGAGGTAAATGGCAAGAAAATTCCCCGTATATTCATTGATAATGGTTCTGCTATTAATATCCTTCCTTCAAGGATGATGGATGTGGTTGGAGTTCATGGTGTTGATTTACGCCCATCCAAGCAAACCATCAAAGCTTATGACTCTACATGCCGCGCCGTGATAGGCGAAGCCGCCTTGCCCATTACCATCGGAACAAAGATCCTACCGACCGACTTCCACATCATAGACATCCCCGCAACCTTCTCACTCCTCCTTGGCCGGCCATGGTTACATCAGTTGGGCGCTGTCCCATCTTCCCTGCACCAGTGTGTGAAGTTTCAATCTGGTAATGAAGTGACCATCATCTACAGCGATCTCGTAACTGCCCAAGGGACGGACACCAAGGGCATTCCTGTCTTACAGATTCAGCATGGGGAAGAGAGCAGACTCTTCAACGGTTTTGAAATAGTGGCCCAAGCACAGATCTGCGCTATTGACCTTACCAGGGCTTCAGATAGGGTGTCACCTATTGTGAGGATGCTACGAAACATGGGCTTCATACCGGGGCTGGGGCTAGGTAAGAACTTGCAAGGCCCCACAGAATTGGTTGAAGAGGTTGATCATCGAGGGTTGTTCGGTCTAGGATACACCCTTACTCCTGAAGACAAGATGGAGCAACAAAGGATAGAATTGCTTAAAAAGATGAAGCTTCCCTACAAAAAGCCTAAAATGCGGCCATACCGCCTGTCCCTGAATAGCTACTTTGTCAGGGAAGGCGAGGAGTTTTCGTGTTTTGAGTTCGCAGAGCCATGGATTGACCACACCGGGAAGTTGCAGAAAGGGTTCGAGATTTTCAGAGATGTGGAATTCGATCGGTCCAACATGAAGCTGACTTACATGGAATATGACAAAGCCACGGGCAGAGTTAGAACCATCAGGCATGAGTACTCTGCCAAGGTTGCAGATGACTTGGCAGATCAACTTGAAGCCGCAACCCTTGACAAGCCGACAGCAGAAACTGTAGAAGCGCCAAGAATGACTGAGACGTGGGACGGCCAATATCTGCTTCAGCATCTGGGTAATCTGGGGCTGGACGACGACATGGTAGCCACTATTGGGGATGAATCAGAGAAGGACGTAGATCCGAGGACATTGGTGGTACCCATGGGGGATAAGCTCAAGAATTGGTGCATCATTGGGGGACCTATAGCTACTCCGGAATTTATGGTGGGGACATTGGGGCTTACTCCTTCTCCTGTCGCCACTCCTGCAGCATCTCCTGTCACTCACCCAAAATCCCCATCCCCAGAGTCTAGTGTTTTACATTTTGAATTTGAGTCTTCCTCTAAGTCTGACGACATTACGTCCGAAGACTATGATCTTGTCGCAAACGCTATTTTTCCTTTTGCCATGAATGAAACCCTCGACCTTTCCGAGTATCCCTCTATAGTCAATCTTTTAACTGATAAATTGGCTAATAATCAAACTAATGATTTACACTTAGTTAATAATGATTCATTAGAAGAGGCGGACACAGACACATTAAATGATGAATACATTAAGGAAATTTCAGAACAGGTTATTAATCAAAAAGAATCTCGAGCCCAAGCTTCCGATGAGGTGTTAACGTGCGTGAATTTGGGAACCGAAGCCGAGCCTAAGGAAACGCAGATTGGGAGCTTCTTCAGCGGAGCCGAAAGGGAAGCACTGATTGAGCTACTCAAAGAATATGTGGATGTGTTCGCATGGTCTTATAAAGACATGCCGGGGCTCGACAACTCGATCGTAGAGCACAGAATCCCAACAGCACCAGACGCTAAGCCAGTCAAACAGAAGCTGCGCCGCATCAAGCCGGAATGGTCTTTGCAAGTGAAGGAAGAGATTGAGAAGCTACTCCGTGTGGGTTTCATCAGGTGATCGAGTATCCAACTTGGTTATCAAATTTGGTGACTGTCAGAAAATCCAACGATAAAGTCAGAGTGTGTGTGGATTTTCGAGATCTCAACAAAGCTACGCCGAAGGATGACTTCCCCCTGCCAAATATCGACATGTTGGTGGACGCGACCGCCCATTATGAGGTCAAGTCGTTTGTTGATGGGTTTGCCGGCTATAACCAGATCAAGATGGCCGAGGAGGACCAAGAGAAAACAGCTTTCACCACCCCATGGGGGACTTTTTGCTATACTGTCATGCCGTTTGGGCTAAGGAACGCTGGGGCTACCTACCAACGGGCAATTACGACTTTATTCCACGATATGATCCACAAGGAGATTGAGGTGTACGTGGATGACATGATTATACATTCAAAAGGGTCTGGTGGCCAACACTTGATAGATCTCAGAAAATTCTTCAACATGTTGAGAGAGCACGCCATGCGTTTGAACCCGGAGAAATGCACCTTTGGAGTTCGTAGAGGAAAAGTATTGGGTTACATGGTCACCGAAAATGGGATCGAAGCCGACCCAAGGAAGATTCAAGCCATCCTGGAGATGAAGCCGCCCCGTACCGAGACGGAGATAAAAGGATTCATGGGACGCCTGCAATACATCAGTCGGTTTATCAATCAGCTGACCACCATCTGCGAACCAATTTTCAAACTGATGAAGAAAACAGCCAATGTAGAGTGGGATTATGACTGTCAGATAGCCTTCGAGAGGATCAAACAGTATTTGGTGAATACCCCAATCCTACGCCCGCCGCATAAGGAAAAGTCGTTGCTACTATACTTAACTGTGACAGACACCGCCGTCGGAGCCATGTTAGCGCAAGAAGCCAAAGATTCCCGGATTGAGAACGCAGTTTACTTTGTCAGCCAAAAGTTACAGGGTAGCGAGCTCAATTACTCTGCGCTCGAGAAGACCTGCGTAGGCCTAGTATGGGTGGTGACGAAGTTCAAGAACTACATGGTATCCCATCCGATCTTACTAGTCTCAAAAATGGATCCTATCAAGTACCTGTTTGATAAACCCTCCCTTTCTATGAGACTCGCTAAATGGTCAGTGTTCTTGGGAGAGTTCGACATTACTTATGTACCGAGGAAGGCAATCAAGGGGAGGGCAATGGCCAATCAGCTCGCAGACTCTCCAAGCACCGAGACAAGGGGACCCGACCCCGAGTTCCCGGACGACGACATTTTCGCAATTGAGGTCGCAGAAAGGTGGCAACTATTCTTTGACGGGGCTGCAAACAAACGAGGGAATGGAGTCGGACTCCTACTTATTGATCCCAAAGAGGAACACACTCCCATAGCCATCAAGCTGAACTTTTCAACAACCAACAACGCCGCTGAGTATGAGGCATGTATAGCCGGACTGGAAGCCGCCCTAGAACGCAACGTGAAAGAGTTAGAAGTATATGGAGACTCTGCTTTGATTATAACCAAACGGCGAAGAAATGGAAAACTATTGATCCTTGCCTGCAGCGGTACCAAGGTTACATGGATGAGTTGATAACACAGTTCAAAGAAGTCACCTTCCATTTCCTGCCACGAGACAGAAATAGGTTCGCAGATGCTCTAGCTACGTTGGCCTCGTTGGTCGAGATACCCGAAGGAAGGTCCGTGAAGCCATTTAGGGTTGGACGAAGGGAGAACCCAGCCTATTGCTGCAAAATCCGGATCGATGTGGAGGTAAACGGAGACCAATGGTACGCCCAAATCTACAAGTTCCTTAAGCATGGAGAGATGTCTTTTGATGGAGATGTGAAGGCCAAAAGTCTGCAAGCGCTTAAAAGACTGGCGGGCCAATTCGTATTGTTAGACGATACTTTGTACAAGAGACATTACGACGGGCTGTTGCTCTTATGTGTCGACAGCAAGAGAGCTGAAGCAATAATGGAAGAACTACACAACGGTTTGTGTGGACCTCACATGAATGCAAGGATGCTTAGACAGAAGATCACTCGCCTGGGCTACTATTGGTTACCATAGAGGCGGACTGTATTCAATGGGTTCGACGGTGTCACAAGTGCCAAGTATGCTCCAACCTCAACCACATCCCCCCACACGAGTTGTACAGCTCCACCACGCCTTGGCTATTCGCCACATGGGGTATAGACATCATTGGGAAAATCTCGCCATCCGGCAGTAACGGTCACGAATTCGTCCTCGTCGCAGTCGACTACTTCACAAAGTGGGTCGAAGCTCAGTCTTACAAGGTGCTGAATTCCAAGAAGGTGGCGCAGTTTATCAAAGAGAACATCATGTGTAGATATGGGGTCCCTAACCTTATTATATCAGACAATGGCAGTCATTTCGAAGCCGAGTGTGCTCGCTTGCTCGCAGAATTCAAGGTCGAACGAAAGAAATCTTCCCCGTACTATCCACAGACTAACGGCGCGGTTGAGGCGGCCAACAAGACGATAGAACAGATAATTCGCAAAATGGCTCTGGAAGGACGGGATTGGCCCGAGAAGTTACCATTAGCACTTTGGGGATACAGAACGTCAGTCCGCACTGCTACCGGAGAGACCCCTTACGCCTTGACATACGGCATGGAGGCGGTACTCCCTATAGAATTGGAAGTGCCATCATTGAGGATCTTACTCGAAAGCCAAGTGAATGAAGTAGAATGGCTCCAGAGTCGCTATGATCAGTTGGCAACGCTCGATGAACGCAGATTGAAGGCCATGGAACATATCCGAGCCTATCAAAGGAGAACGACGAAAGCCTTCAATAAAAGGTCAAGCCTGTTGACATAAAGGAGGGAGACTTGGTGCTCAAAGCACGCTTGCCCAACAAGTTCAACCCCCTCGGGAAGTGGGCCCCCACTTGGGTAGGTCCGTTTGTAGTACAGAAGATCTTCTCCGGAGGAGCGGTCAGAATGGCAGATTTGGATGGCAACCCGTTCAAGGAACCAGTCAACCTCAGCAAGCTCAGACGCTACTACGACTAGTACAACCCCCCCTCTCAAAAAAAAAATGTTTACTACGCAAAAAGAAGCCCGATAGACTGAAAACCCGCAAAGGGCAGTCTATGCAAAATAAGGGTGCGTACAAAGCTCGCTAGATCGAAAACCCGCAAGGGCGGTCTAGGCAAAAGTTAGAGCATTCCCCCTTCTATCTTCCCTTTCTCTAAAATCATTCTATTCCGACTGGAGTGAACTACGGTGACCTGAGCCCCTTAGTCCTATTTGTAAAAGGGGAACGTAGGCAGCCTTTCAAAAGGTGCGGTCTAACAAACAAATAGACATCCAAATCCTGTCACAAAGCAATAAAGATAGAAGTTGTATTTTCTGAAAGCAAAAACTTTTATTTCCATAGTCATTGCATGTTAACACTTATTTGATGAGTCTAAGCTTGACATACTTTTTGAATAAATAACCTATTCTGAAATTGAAACTAAAACAAAAGTAAACTAAATTAAACTAATGTGTCTGCAACGACTACGGGGAGACGCTCGGGATCACTCTTTAGTGCCATTTGTGCCCTCGGTCTCTTTCTTCTTGCTTTGTCCATGGCGAACTTTCTTGTTAGGATTCTCACAAAATCTTCTTTCAAACTCGCTAACACCTTTAGCCTTGCCATTAGGAGCCTCTTCGCCCTTCCTCTTCTTTGACGTCCCCACTTCTTCTCCGCCTCCGTTAGCCACGCTCTTACTCATCCTCCTCTCATAAGCCTCAGCCTCCTTATTTCTCAATGAAAAACTTGGAGCACAGGATCCCAAAATAGTGCCCCTTAGGGTCTCTAGAGTCTGCTCCGCATGCCCAAGTCTCCCCATATACCAATCCAAATACTCTCGTGACAGGAAGGTGTTGCTAGAGCGTGTGATGAAGGTCCTACGACTAAAGCCAGCCTCGCCCCACATCTGAGAAAGAAGGACTGAGGCACTATCATCCAACTGAAGTATCCCAAAAGGAAAATCATCTCTCTCCTCGTCCCAACCCTCCGGGATGGTCTGCACCAAACCATACTGACGAAGCACTCTAGAGGGGTAATAAAAAGTAGTCCCAGAAAGGGTCAGAACTTTGATCATGTGAAGTCCCACTTGTTTATCCCTCACAGAGTGAATGTGCCAATGGGGCACCACCCACTGAATGTCGTCAGTCACCATCTCCGCCAAATACTTTTCCCAACCTTTGAGAGTCATGCCCTCAAACCGCTCCGCCATGCCTCTAATGCGGTGCATCCATGGGGCCACCTTCAGAGAAGCCGCCGGTTTATTCACTCAAGCCTCTCTTGCAACCACATGGTCAAAAGCCTATCACTACCACAAGGCATCCCACCATAAGCCGCGAGATGGGGAATCCCACATAGAGCATCTCTCCAAGGAATAGCCGGCACAATGTCATAGCCTCGAGCGAGCCGAATTCACCATGCCCAAACACCCCTCACTAGCAAATCCAACCTCAGAAGGGAAAAGAATAGAGGCAAACAGACATAGCGCAAGATGGTCCAAGGAACGGTCAGAGGCCACATCCATGTGCATAAAGTGTTGTGGCATCCAAGAAAGGTCGACATAACGCCCCTAGCATACCTATCAAAGTCATCCGCGGGCACACCCAAGGTCATCAACTTGTCCCTCAAGCAAACAAAGTCAAAAGGCAAGGCAACTTTACCCTTCCCTTCGTAGCCACATAATGCCGTGATATCCTCATAAGTGGGTGTCATCTCGTTGAATGAAAAGTTGAAGACATGGAGGGTATCATTCCAAAATTTCCCACAGGCTTGCAAGAGGTTGGTATTGGAGTTCATGTGCAAAAGTGACCAAAGACACTTTATCCCATACCGTTCATCAAGTTTCCTACGACTAGAACCAGAAAGTTTGGCAACCCACTTCTCCAAAGAGGTTATAAAGACTTTGTTTCTCAAGACTTGTGATCCTAGCCTCATGATCCATGGCAAAGAGCAAGCAAATTGGTGATTGGAACTCTAAATTTCTCAAAAGAGTGGCTGGTACGAATTCTAAGGCAACACAAACTCCCCTTAAATAGTGTACAAACTCCAATTCTTGCCAGGAAAAGGAAAACCAGAGACGGCGGCAGACTTGGCCATGCGGCCACAATTGTCCTCGGCCACGCGGCCACTATTGCTCTTGGCCAGGCGGCCGACTTTTCCTTGTCCACACGGCCACTCTTGCCCCCATGCAGAAATCGCAGTTTGTTTCCTCCCACTCCACAACAGATCCATGCAAACAACGTACCTGTCCCTCCCCGAGGCTCATGCATTGTATAAAAATTAGGAGCATTGTAAAATAATTAGTTTGTACAGATAGGTTGTCACAAATCATTCTCATTTTAGTTCATAAATATATTTACATGCATGTTAAATGTTTGTCCAGTACATATTTGTCTCTACTAGCTAACAGTGTAGGAAATAAAGATGGAAAGATGGGCCCCGCCTAATCAGAATCCTCCTCCTTGGTGTCTCCACGCCGCGCTAAAGCTCGAGAGCTACTGGCACCCGAACTCCATCCCCGGACCACTCGACCACCAGTGTGAGAAGAGCCCGCACCGTTCGGAGACCGCTCACGACGCTGGGGGACGCAACGTCGTCCCTCTGGCAAGTACATGAATGGTACGCCTCCCTCAGTAAGCGCATCAACACGTTCTCCCGCCGAGCTGAACGGATATATGCCTCCCGAGTCACCTGAAAGAAGCCCAAAGGCAAGGCATTGATACAAAAAGAAATAACGAGTGTGTGTGTGCATGATTGAGATAAATCATAAGGTCATACCCCAGCGTCGGGCGGAGGAATGAATGTCTCCTCAACAAGATCTGCATCAGTCAGCTCCAAGCTAAGCTCCACCTCCCGGCCGCCCCTCATCACTCTCACTCTACTCGAGCGAAGGGGCATGTCAACCAAAGGCCGACTCCTGCCTACATAACGGGCCGAGCTCGACCCCTCTCCGGACAACATCCTAGCCCGAACCTGTGGACTGACCAGCCGAGTCCGCACATAGCCGGCGTAGTCGTCACTCCCCCTATAATGCTCTGCCGGAGTGGGAGCCAAGAAAGTCGCCAACCTTGCGGGATGGAGCATATCCCGAGGAGGATCATAAGGAGCCCACGGTAACGCGCCGGCCCTATGCTGACGAACTACCCTCTCTCCGAGATACATGGCATCCCCGGTGAGGCCCACAAGCAGAACCCTAGAAGCGGTCAACTCCACTACATAGGGACCCACCGAAGCCTCAATAGCCGGACTTCATGGGTAAAAACTGACTCCAACAGGCTCAGACATAGCAAAAGCCCTCTTCAGATCGGCAGCATCCACCGTCTTCCTGTCCCGGTTCCTGCGGGGAGGCGCCCTGTTGCTCTTGCACCAGTACGACATGATGGGAACAACCTTGTTGGCACTCATCACCAACTGAAAAGGGGCGACACCGAAGATCTCGTACACCCACGCCTGTACATACAATGAAAGAGACATTTCAGACCAAAAGATAGAGCAGAAATCTCAACAAGTGAAAAGAAGGGTAGTCAAGAGCATACCTCAAAGTCGAACTGAAACCCGTCAAAGGCCGACGAGCTAGCCCTCGAGCAATGATCCAATGCCCGGTAAATCTCAGCCAAACCGGATCCACCCCAAGAAATCCCACCGACTAGGTCCAAGTCCACAAAAGCCCCTAACAGTGAGTACCTGCAGACAGTAGCCCCACTGGGAAACAAGATCTCTGAAAAGCTGTACCATAAGAACAGCCGGACCAAGCAATCCAAATCATACTCCCCCCTACCAAAGGCCTCAATAACCATCTCCACCAAACGGTTCACCTTCCCGGCCTCCACTCCATAACCCTTGACACCTCCTCCCAGATCAGTGTCAACTCCCAGCAGAGCCTGTCTATAGTCCCGCCGCTCCGCCAAGCTCTCATCAAAAGGAAAAGAGGTAGCAGTGAACCTCAACCCCGTGATAGCCGCAAAATCCGTCGGCGTGATGGTAATCTTTCCCCAACTGAAGTGAAAAGTATGGGTGGTGTCCCACCAGAACTCCCTGCACACCTCTATCACCGCCGCCACCTTCAGAGTGCCCCCAACCATGCAGACACTATCAAAGAATGGGCCAAACCCCATAGCCTCAATCCGAGCACGCAAACCGCCCAGTCCCTCCGGCAGAGACGCCCATAGTTTGCCCACAGTCAATGTGGACCCACGAGCCTTGATCCTCTGCAGGTAAACACAGCACAGGTATGTTACACTCTTAGCAATTTACATTTCTAGCAATCTACATTTCTAGCAAATTACGATTCTAGCAATATATATTTTTCGTACAAAAGTGCAAAAAATGTGAAAATGAGAGAAGCGAAAATTTGAAATTTACCTCTCGTGTCTCCGGAAGGCCCATCGACCAGTCACGCTCCGAGTCGATGTAGAAATCATAGTCTTGATCAAATGTTGACCGAAGAAGGCCGTCGCGAAAGTTCCGAGTCGCCGCTCGTGGTCTTAAACCGCCCCGTGGTATCAAGGACGCCGCTTCAAAACCCGCTCCTGGGTCAGCCCCTACATTTTCCTCACCTTGAGGATCGTCACGCCACTGTTCTTGTCCTTGTTGTGGAGGCACATATCCACCTTGGCCCGGAAAACCCCTAAACAAGGCCTCATTGATCCAGTCCGCCATTTTATCCGAAGTATTCGAAACAAAATCTTCAAAAAAATATCAAATCCTAGCTTTTTCTCTCTAAAACTCAATTTTCTCTCTCTAACTCGTCAACAATGGTGGAGGGAAGAAGAAGGACAAAAGAAAAGAAGGAGAAGAGGTAGGGTTTCTGGTGATGTGACCAAGGAGTCAGCCCGACGGCAACCTTGGCCACGCGGCCACTTCTGTCCTCGCAATCCCAGCCGTCAGATCAGTGATCCGCGTGAAGGAGATCTGACCACTCAGCGTCCTTGGCCACGCGGCCACTATTGCAATTCAGTGACCTTGGCCACACGGCCAACCTTGTCCCTTCAGATAAAATTCCATTTTTTGCCCCTGATCTTTTCCCTTTGATTCATTTTAGGTGCCCTTAGCACTGTTTTGACTGATATTCGTTATCTTTGGGAACGGAAAGCCCATTAAAATTTCCATTCTTCACCAAATATTTTCTTAGGATTCGTATGATTGCAGAGACTTCGGCGCCTCTATGTCATACGCATCCTAGATCGATCGTGATTGGCAGAAACCCTGGCGTTTCTAATTACGAGAGATCCAGCATCTATTATTTTAACGCGATCGGCAGAAACCCGGGCGTTTCTGATTGCGTTTAAAATTTCCAAACATTGGATTAGGATTCGTATGATTACAGAGACTTCGGCGCCTCTATGTCATACGCATCCTAGATCGATCGTGATTGGCAGAGACCCTGGCGTTTCTAATTGCGAGAGATCCAGCATCTATTAGTTTAGCGCGATCGGCAGGAACCCGGGCGATCCTGATTGCGTTTACCATTCCATCTTGGGATTATTTAGATGACGTAGTCTTTATTTTTCCAAATAACTTCATTGCTTACGAATGTTCGTTCTTCATACAAGATAGTATCCGTAGGTTTATTATCCGCAGCAGAAGTTCGATGTCTCGTCTTTCCCCAAAACTCTGAACTACGATCGGCTTGATTCCTCCAAGGATACGTAGGAAACCTGAAAAGGTTTAGCCACCCGACCGACATGGTCATCTCTCATCCCCTGCAGTTGCATTTTCCCCGGCAGATGCATTTTTCCACAGATCAGACTTCTCCCCAACAGAAGATGTTGCTCCCCACCAGTGGACAAGCATTCCCAATTTCCCATCAGATCTGAACTACGTTTGGCTTGATTCCCCTGTGGATATGTAGGTCGCCTCCAAGGTCAGCTGTTCCATCGATCCTTTCATCTGTTTTGAAACTCATATTCCAGAACGGATCCTTCTTTTATCGTCGACCCTCCATTGCCTTGCAAGAAGCGTCGCCGAGGGGCTACTGTTAGTACCCGATCTGAAAATGAGTTTATTAGGGCTTTCCCAAATATACAAGGACTTTATAGGAATTAGAAACCTTGCAAAGACTTGTCCTGGATTCCCAAAATTAGCTCAATGTTCTAGAATATATTAATTATGGACATTTAGGGTTGCCTTGTATGAACAGTAAAACCCTAGCTTGAATTTCACATCAGCTCTCAATGATGGCCACGCGGCCACATTTGTCCAGCGATGATGGCCACGCGGCCACATTTGCCCTTGGCCACGCGGCCACTTTTGTCCTTGGCCAGGCGGCCAACCTTGTCCCGGATGATCCTGACCGTCAGATCTTCCCCTCAGTTTACTATATAAACCAATCTCAGCCTATTGGTTTAGGATCCCGATTTTAAGAGCTTTAAGTCCGAATTTTAGAGTTCTTAAACACAATTTTCTCCCTAATTAAGCATTCAAACACTCAAGGAGATCAAGGTTTATTTCTTGCCAACATAGGTAAGTTTTCTAACTTTTTCTTCATGTTCTTGCATCATTTTTAATGTAGATCTTTTATATTCATGTTCTTGCATGTTTATTCATAGTTTCTTCATATGCTTTGCATGTTCATTCATATGTTCATAATATGTTCTTCGCATGTTCTTCGTGTCCATAGATTAAAACCTTATTTATGCTATATTTATGGTTGTGATCTTCATAATTGCATGTTATTTCATAGCCGATGATGATCGAGGGTTCATCAACCCGAGGATGATCTAGGAACTACTTCTAAACCCTAATATTTAGGTAACTCCCCCTCATTATATATGATCCCGATTCTCCTGCCTATTCTAAATTCTCTGCGAACTACGCTGACCTGAGCTTCTCACATTGAGAGGAATGTAGGCAATCTTCGGATCCGGTCTAAATCACTAACACACTACTAACACCGCATCATGATAGAAAGACCGATCAATTCGGGCAATAGGAGTGATAACGTTCAATATTCTTCTCTTGTTGTAATTTGACCCCCGAACCCACTAAAAATGCTTTTTTCAATGTTTTGGCTTTAATTAAAACGGCGTGGCGACTCTCATAATTTAATGTCGTTATGAATATTCCCTTTTATAAATAATAATAATCACAAGATACTTCCCATGCGTCGCTTCATCGAAAAGGGGTATTCACAGGTAGCCCCATAATCCTAGAGGTAGCTTTTTGGGCCAATCCCTTCCAGTGGAGGCCATTTTCTTCACAATGGTCTCGATTGTTTTATTAGCTGCCTCGACCGCGCCCGTTTGCTTGAGGGCGGTATGGATATGACTTGTGCTTAGTAATCTTGTACTCTACCAGGAGCGCGTCCATCTCTTTCTCAAAGTGAGAACCGTTGTCTGAGATGATTTCATGAGGAACGCCGTACCGGCACATGATGTGGGTTTTTACGAATTCGGCCACTTTCTTGGCGTTGAGAACTCGGTAAGCCTGTGCTTCGACCCATTTTGTAAAATAGTCCACGGCTACTAGGACGAAAGATTGTCCGTTGCTGCTAGTAGGGTGAAGTTTGCCGATGATGTCTATGCCCAAACAAGAGAAAGGCCAAGGCGTGGTCATATTGTAAAGCTGTGAGCGTGGAGTGTGCTGTAGATTGGTATGGAATTGGCATTTGGCGCACCTCTTGACTTTCACGATGCAGTCCTTTTTCATGGTACTCCAATAATAACCCATGCAGAGTATCTTCTTGGTCAACATAAACCCGTTCATGTGGGGCCCACATTCACCTTATTGGATCTCATGCATTATTTCTTGAGCTTCGGTCTCATTTGCGCATAGGAGATTGATCCCTTCGTGGTGCCTTTTATAGACTCGGTCTCTAATCAGTACATATCGGGAGGCTAGTCTTTGCAATGCCATTTGGGACTTTTTATTGCTATTCTCGGGATAAGTACCATCCTTGAGGAAATTCATGATATCCGTATACCACGGGGAGTTTGCTTGGACCTCGTTGATCTCGATACTCATACAGTATGCAGGACTATTCCTTCGGGAAATTTTGAAGAGCTTCACCATTTTACCCTCAGGTATTTCGACCAGTGAAGCGATGGTGGCTAGTGCATCACTAAAACGGTTTTTGTCCCTTTGCAGGTAGTTAAAGGTGATTTCTTGAAACTGTTCAACCAACTCCTTGAGATGTTGACCATACCATTGCAGAGTCGAGTCTTGAATCTTCCACTTTCCATATGTCATTGATGATGAGCAAGGAATCACCAAATACCTCTAAACTTGTGACATTTCTCTCGAGGGCTGCTTCGAGCCCCGCTATGCATGCTTCGTACTCAGCGATGTTGTTGGTGGCTTCAAATTCGAGGCTGATAGCGATTGGAGTATACATGTCCTTTGGATCAACAAGTAACATCCCTATGCCATATCCATGCTTATTGGCTGCGCCATCGAAAAAAAGTTGCCACTTATTTTCTTCTATTGTAGCGCAAATTAAATGCTCATCGGGGAACTGTACATCTTCCCCCTTCACTTCGTCACACGGAAATTCAGCAAGCTGATCACTGAACACTTTCCCCCTGATGGATTTGAGTATGACTTAAGTGATATCGTAGCCGGCGAGAATGAAATACCATTTGGCTATTCTTGTTGACATGAAAGGCTTCTCGAAGATGTAGCGGAACGAGTACACTTTTGCTACCAATTTGATTGGGAAGGCCTCCATGTAATGCTTGAGCTTTTGAGTAACCCAAACCAATGCAGCACAAGACTTCTTTAAGACAGAGTAATTCTTTTCAGCTCCTTGAAATCGGTGGCTGACAAAGTAGATAGCATTATCTTTTGTGGAGTCTCGCTGTTCTTGTGCTAACATAGCCCCTAGGGCTTCATCATTGATAGTGAGATAGAGCAAGAGAGGCTTCTCCTTGTGCGGTGGAACCAAAACTGGAGGGCATATCAAGTAATGCTTCACTTGATCGAAGGCTTCTTGGCAAGCATCGGTCCATTCTAGAGCCACATTCTTTTTGAGTAGCTTGAAGATCAGCTCACACATGGAAGTGAGTTGGTGCACAAATCGACTGATGTATTGAAGTCTGCCCATGAAACCTTTGATTTCCTTCTGCGTCTTTGGAGGAGGCATGTCAATGATTGCCTTGATCTTGGAGGGATCGGCTTCAATTCCCCTCTCAGTGACCATGTAACCGAGAACCTTTCCTCTGACGACCCCAAAAGTGCACTTTGTGGGATTGAGTCTCATGTTGTGTTGTCGAAGTCTTTCAAAGAATTTGAGAAGATCGATCAAATGTTGACCGTCGGTTCCCTTTGAATGGATGATCATGTCGTCTACATAGATCTTGATCTCTTTATGAATCATGTCATGGAATAGATCCGTAACAGCTCTCTGGTAGGTATCCCCAGCGTTCCTTAGTCCGAACGGCATGACTGTGTAGCAGAAAGTTCCCCACGGAGTTGTGAAAGTTGTCTTGTGTTGATCCTCTTCGGACATGAGAATCTGATTGTAACCGGCAAAAACCGTCCACAAATGAGCGGACTTCATAGTTGGCAGTCGAGTCGACGAGCATGTCGATGTTTGGTAGTGGAAAATCATCTTTCGGGGAAGCTTTGTTCAAATCCCGGAAGTCCACACAAACTCGAACCTTGCCGTTTGCCTTTCTGACTGTCACAATGTTGGCTAGCCAAGTCGGATACTCAATGACTTTGATGAAACCCATACTGAGGAGCTTTTCAATTTCTTCTTTGACTTGTAGAGACCATTCTGGCTTGATCTTTCTGAGCTTCTGCTTTACTGGCTTGGCGTCCTCTTTGATCGGAATTCTGTGCTCCGCGACCTTTCTGTCCAAACCCGGCATGTCTTTGTACGACCATGCGAATACATCCACAAACTCTTTGAGCAGTGCAGTCAATCTGTCTTTGTCTTCCCCCTTGAAGAAGCTGCCAATCTTCGTTTCTTTCGGCTCTTCGTCGGTACCCAGATTAACAACGTGCAATTCCTCATCAGCCCCTGGACCATTTTCACCACGACAACGAACCTGTTGAGCTAGTTCATTTAGGTATGTTATGTTTTCGTGGTCTATTTCATCATAATTTGAATCGTTATTAACTTGTTCATTAAGTTCGTTATTAGTTAATACATCATTTATGATGTTTGCAATCTCGGGGTACTCAGAAATATCGAATTTTTCATTAGCAAAGAAAGGAAACACACGCTCGGCTATTGCCTCCATATCCTCTTGGGTGAGGGTATTAGAAACACTCTCGGACTCGAAAGTAAGTGTGAGCCGCTCTTCCTTTGTTGCTGTACAGGGTATGCAACCCATTTCTTGGATCAAGAAATCCTCAGATACTATGGGCCCGTTCGTTGAATACCAGTTGTTGATTGGCTCGGAGCTTGGCGGGATCTCACTGATGGTTTCCTTTCTGACGACGGTGTCGTAGATGGCGTTGACTTGACAATCGTCCATGATGGCAAATTCTTCGAATATGGAGGCTAGATCGGATAGTTCTTCCCCCACGGTAATCTCTACCTCGGACTCTATAGTCACTTTCTTGCCCCACCACTCTCGGGATGACATTTGAGTAGGCTCCCTTTCTTGTGTCGGAATTTCACAATCAGTGAAGATCTCGAGATCGGGCTTTCTGACGCCCTTGTTGTTAACCCATGGTTTGGGAAAGATCATGTACGGAACATCTTCCCCTTGTCGACCTTCTTTGCGAGCTCGGGTTTTTTGAATCTTGACTGCTTGCTCGTATTTCAAGTCATCTTTGGTAGGCTCGTATCCCAGACCAAACTTGTTCTTGACAAAAGGAACTTCTACGGGGTGCAATATCCCTTGTTGATGCTTCCCTAGGCCTAGACCGGGAAAGTGATTCATGTTCCTCATCATGCGGAGGATTTTAGGATTGCCGAGGGTCCATTGTCTGTTTCCCCCTTCTTTGTCGATGGTGTTGACACCGGAGAGAGTGGCATCTTCTATCCCGTGTTGAACTTGGTGAACGGGTTGTCCCCCATTTCTGTGGATGGTGACATTCTCGGCCATGACGGTGACTATCTCGTCCCCATTTCTGATCTTGACACATTGATGGAGAGTGGAAGGGACCGCATTGGAACTGTGGATCCATGGTCGGCCCAAAAGTAAGTTGAATGAAGCAGGGACATCCAGTACTTGGAATGGGACGGACATGATCATGCTTCCAAATTCGATATCAACTTCTAGCATTCCCATGACTGTACGGGCAGTTCTATCGTACCCTCTAATGACTTAGGTGGAGGGTTGTAAATCGGAGCTTTTGAGCCCCAGTATGCCCATGACTCGGCTAGGCATTAAGTTGAGTGCAGAACCACCGTCTACTAGAACTCTTGAGATGGGTCTCCCCCTTGCCCTTACTTTGAGGTAGATGGCTTCATTGTGTTCGGACCCAAATGGTGGGAGGTCCATGTCAGCAAAAGTGATGACATTGCCGAAGTGAATGTGACCTATCATTGCTGTGAGGTCCTCGGGAGTCGTGTCGGGAGAGACTGATGTGTCATCCAAGTTCTTGATGGCGAGGTCTCAGTGTTTCTTTGATGATGCAATAAGGTCCCAGATGGATATGTTGGCTTGCGTCTTCTTGAGTTGTGTTAATAAAGGATCTTCAGGTACGTCGCGTGCTTGCGATCTTTGAGAAAAGGTGTTGGTTGCTGTGGTATTGGGAGGGATTGTGCTCGTTGTTACTCGGCCACTGCGAGTGAGCACGTTCACGGTCCCGTGTAGCTTCTTCTTCCTATTCTCTAAGACTTCCCTCATAATCTCATCATAAGTCACAACATAACAAGAATTATCAAGTTTATTCATATCATCGGAGCCCTCATTCACAATCGGGATCGAATGAGTGGTTCCTTCAAACTCTCCTACCTCTATTACATTGACACCACCCTCATTAGGGATTATGAATTCCTTCTTGTCTAGGAGGTCTTGGATGGTGTTGCGGATGGAGAAGCAATCCTCGGTGTGGTGGCTGGTGCATTGATGGTAGTCACATGTGGTGGGCATGATTAGGATGGAGCGGTTGTGGTTGCTTGTACCCTTGAAGAGGAGTGATTTGTCCCTTGGCCTTTAGAGCTTCGTAGGCCTCGGTGATGGTCATGCCATTGAGAGGAGTGTAGACGCGGTCGTTTTGGAACCGCTTGCCTTGTGGTGGAGGGACCTTCTTGTAATTCCCCTTTTCGGTAGTAACGGCATTGACAGAAGCCTCTTTATTTGAATTAGAGGCGGCCTTGTAACGATAGGTAGGAGTAGCCTTCTTAATCTCTTTGAGCAAGTCATCCATGCGTACCCCCGCCTCATACATTTGGGAGAAGTCGGAGTAGCAACCCCCACTTAGGTGGGTGCGGAGATCAATCTTGAGACACTTGAGAAAGATGTCCATTTGCTCTTTTGTGTTTGGCCTCTCAACAATTTCAGAGAGCTTGTCATTCCATCTCCTTGTGAAGTCAATGAACGACTCATTGTCTCTTTGGGTGGTGTTCACGAGCTCTTTCCTTGTGGGCCGGTGAGTGGTGTTGCCTTGATATTGATTTTTGAAGGTAAGCATAGCGGCATCCCAATCAAGACGGACAGTGAGCGGGAGAGTTGCATACCAATCCTTTGCCGCCCCCTCGAGGGTGAGAGGAAAGCATTGAGCCATAACTTTTGGGGAGACCTTCTTCGGAACCATAGCCCAAATGTAAGTCTCGATGTGAGCTATCAGGCATGAGTTTCCCTTAAACTTTCTAATGTCGGGCATCTTGAATTTGTCGGGTGAGCGGCCATCGTGCTCATGAGGATGGATGACTGATAAAGGCTTGTGTTGGAGCCTTTTCCCATGTTGAGGCCGTCAAATTTCTGATCAATGTAGGCCATGATGGAATCGACCATTTTGGGGTCGTTGTTGTCGGTGCTTGGTCCCCCCACTTTTTTGGTACGGGCACTGACATATGGGCTTTCAAACAAACCCTCGGTCCACTCAGATTCCTCATTGTCATTAACCCCCTTGTTCTTGGAGAGCTTGAGGAGCTTGGCTTTCAATTGGTCAACCTCGGCCTCGTGGGCCTCCCTTTGACTGTCGACATGAGCTTTCCACAAGGCTTCTTTGGTTTGAGCCTCGTTGTGAAGAGTGGTGACTTGTTGTTGAAGAGTTTGGACCATGGCAGAGAGTTGCTCGAGAGTCATGGCGTTGTTGGTGCTGGAGTCGCCGGCCATTGATGATGCAGAAGCTGTTGGAGTGATCGGTTCACGAACAAGCCGGTTGGATGAATTCCTGTAGAAGCGGAGAGTACCAATCGGACCTATAATTGGAGAAGTAGCCCTTGTCAGTCTCGGTTCACACTTTCGGTCCATGAAGAGGTTGAGAACACACAGTTGGGCACACGACTCGAACCACATAAGAAAAAGACTCTTTTTTTTATTATTTTATAAGTCGGAGGGAATGGGTCCCTTTTGGGGTTTCTAAGAAGATAATGGAATCGTCACACTAGTATATAGACCATCTCGCGGTCCCATATACTCATCGGATTCCATCACGTTTGTGAATCCTACATGTGTCGGGATTAAACTAAATTAATGTAGTAAAGCATACATGCGGGGACGGATTTTTATTGCGCCCGTTTCAACAAGTTGGCATGTATGATTTGAAGACATTAGTTTAGGGAAATCTCGGTACATGGAAACCGACTTGGTCACGGAGAGTTAGACCCTAACTAGAATTGTGTGGTTTGTGCTCGGCTAAAGAGAGGCTTAAAGGTCACCCCCGGCATGTAGTCATGAACTACGCCACGGGCTGAGGTTTACCGCTTCGAAAGAGTCAAGGTCGAGTGGAGCTTGAAACCTTCTAGGACGGGCCTCGACGGGTTTGGGGTTGGACTTGTGCACTCGATAGTGAGCAATTTATAGGAGTAATGTGCATGCAGTGTGAGGTCTATCACGTGACAAAATATTATTTTATTTTTTTTTGAAAAGAAAAGATAAAAAAACACATAAGCACGTAAATTACAACTCCCGAATCACCCGTGTGACCGGTAAATAAACACAAAGTTAAACAGTCCAAGGGTTCAATTCTGTTCTGATGCAGGCAACTGTGCCCACACCCCACTGTTCTGTTCAGTCACTGAAACCTGTTTTTGCCCTGGAAATTGGCCCAGAAGCGCGTGCCTTGGGCTGGTGTTGTGGGAAGTGCGCTCCTGGCGCATTGTATCTGGGAGGCGCCCGCTTCTGGGCTAACCTGTCAGATTATCAGAAACTTATGAACTCAGGGGATTGCCCTGGTCCTGATTGTGTGATGAAACCCCTGCAATGTTTGTTAGCACGAAATAATAGGAAGAATAGGAAGAACACATGGAAGGCGGGCGATTCTGGAATTTGACGTGGGACGCGCGCGCTTTGGACCATGAAGGTCCGAGGCGCGCACTTCCCATATCAATTTCCAGAATGGCCAGAAAAGTGAATTATGAACAAAAACACAAGTTTAACCCTCAAGCACTCCCCAGCAGAGTCGCCACTGTAGATACCCCGGGGGCAGAGGCCGCGGCTTTAGGCCAAAGCGCGCGAGCTCGTCCTAGGATGTCTAATTGTGTTTTAGAGTTGCCACCCACGTTTTTGAAGAACGTAAGAAAACCTAATGTTTATGAGCCTAAGTTTGATTTACGAAAATAGAGATTCTTTGGGTTGAGGGGTTCGGGGGTTAGGTTATGAAATGGGAAGTACTTAAACACCCATTTCGCCCGAGCAAAGTCGGTCTTGTTTGTTCATAATTCACTTTAAAGATAAATGTGTTCTTCCTATTTGAATGATGATAAAAAGGGGTTTTAAAGTTTAAAATGTAGGGAGATGACTCCTAGGCCAATTCAATGTAATGAAAGGACCATTGGTGTCATGTCCCAAGTGGTTTTGGGGTGATTGCACATTTGATTGAAGAAGAAGAAGAAGAAGAAGAAGAAGAAGAAGAAAAAAGTTTAAGACATTTACCTATAGTATCCTTCAAAGAGAACCTCTTGAAAAGCCTTGAAGAAGAGGTTGAATACTTGGAGAGAATACTTCTTGAGTTCCAAAGCTTTTTAGTTGAAAAAGGTCTAAAAGAAGTCCCAAGGAAAAGTCTAGAAAAGAAGTGAGGAAAAAGGTCTCTTCCAATGATGGATTGGAGGGGTTTTTATAGTTGAAAGAGTGGAGTTTTTGGAGCAAAACGGAGTCTCCAAGAAATCTTTCCCGGGCAAAATCATGTATAATGAGCAAGGGAGAGATTCTTGGGCAGAATCTGTAACTGACACCCCAGAAGCACGCGCATCCCACCTAGGCGGCGGAAGGCGCGCGCGTCTGGCCTCAAGAGGCGGAGGCGAGCGACTCTGAAAAGCAATTTTTGACAGAATAGACTAGAAAGTTAGAACTGTTATTCAGTTTAGTCCCGGGACTTAACGGAGTCCGTCTGAACTTAACCAAAGTAACAGAAACTAACAGAAAACACTTAAAGAGGGAGAAACACAAAATCAAGTGTGCAATCGGGGTGAGCGGTCCAAGGCGGGGTGTCTACAACAGCCGTTACGAACAACTAGCCCTGCTCGATGAACGATGACTTCGAGCCACCAAGCATATCCAAGCATATCAACGGAGAATGGCCTGAGCATTCAATAAAAAAGTCAAATCCAGAAACATCAAAGAAGGAGACCTTGTCCTACGTGAACATCGTCCTGGACCATTCAATCCTATGGGAAAGTGGGGACCAAGATGGATAGGCCCTTACATAGTCAAGAAGGTATTCTCCAGAGGAGCGGTACAATTCGCAGACCTAGATGGAGATCAGCTACCGAAGCCCGTCAACATGGACAAGTTGAAGAAGTACTATTCCTAGCTCCGTCCCCTATTTCAAACAAATAATAATAAAGGCACGAGAAAAGAAGCCCGCTAGATTGAAAACCTGAAAGGGCAGTCTAGGCAAAATTCAGGGTGTGCATAAAAAAAATAGTGAACAGTCTCGTACGAGACACCTATGTCTCGTACGAGACATGTCAGACAGCAGACATATTTTTCTCTTTCTTGAACAAGAACTACGATGACCTGAGCTCCTTATTTAATTGATGTAAAAGGAGAACGTAGGCAGCCTTTTGGTCCGGTCTATTCAATAAATAAAATCAAAATCTTGTTTTCTTATTAACTGAATGCATTCCGAGAAAGCAATAAGAAAATTTCTAACACGAATACCAACTTGCAAGAGAAAATAAATAAAATACTAAAATTCTAAGCATCGGTCTATCTATAGCAATCTCTCGATACTCCTAAGGATCTATTTCTTTCTTGACTTAGTAGGGGCTTGACCACGGTCCGCCTTGTCACTCCTTTTCCTCTTATGTAAAGGTATCTCGAAACTGGGAGGAAGATCAAGTCTACTAAACACCGAGGGAGTCAGTCTTGTAAACACATGAGGCCTATCAAGAGCTTGAAATTTACCGGGAAGTCCCTTTGCTCTCTTCTCATAAAAGTCACTATCCATAAAGTCTTTAGTGTCATCTACTCTGACATTAGAAGGATCCTCCTTAGCTTCCTTCCTCCTCAAATTCAAGCTAGGATCGAATTGGTCCCCCAACAGAGAGCGGCGAATCTCATCAATACCCTCGAAACTGGGACGGAGTTCTTTCAGAAACCAATCCAAATATTTATCTGACAAATAGATTCTCCCTCCATCATGACGAAGATTGGTCCAACAGTCCATGGTGGTGCCTTTCCCCCAAGCGCGAGCCAAGCTCGTAGAGAACTCTGAGTCCATGAAACAAATGTCTTGAGACCGTCCCCCTAACACGAAAGCGTCCTGCTGTTGACCGAATTGTCGCATTACCCTCCGAGAAAAATAGAAAGAGGAATCCCTCAAACCCGGAAGGACGACCCTGTCGTATCCAAGGGTACTAGCTACAAACCTCTTCACCTTCCAAAAGGATGGGCACCAAGCAATATCATCAGTCTCTGCTTTGGCAAAAAGATGGACCCACTCCTCAATGCTGAGACCCTTCACCAATAGTCTCCGCCTATGGAAAGTATAAGGAGAATACTCAGTCGGAGAGTCCAACAGTTTAAAATGTTCTCTGAGCCAAATAGTCAACAATAAGGGACTTCCCTGAGTCATAGAGCCGGTTAGGTGTAACTCATCAAGACCATGAAGGGTTTCCCCCAAGATAAGACGGACTATGTTAAAGGCACGTCCTCTAGCTTGCAGAACGATGTCTACGAGCTCTATGTCCGCCATGCCGCACTTGCTCGTAAAAAGTACGCTCCGAAATAAGCTCATTGCCAAGAGGCAACATTGGGAATCCACACCATGACCATGAGTCACCCGACCCTTAAATCTCCTAGGCAAAGCGTGGAGATCAACATGGCGATTATGAATATAAATCTGCGCCTCAGGAAGGCCTATACTCAATAAATCCCTGAGAGGTTCCGCCGGTACCTTGTCATACTTGGGCACCGCAATCACCCCTGTTAATGGCATATCCAGGATAGCCGCCATCTCCTCTACAGTGGGGACCATCTCATTAAGTGAAAAGTTGAAGAGATGAATCGAAGGATCCCAAAAACGTGCAACTCCCTTTAAAAGGTCCCAATCCGGTTTTAGATTCTTCAAGGTAAAAAGAATCTTAAAACCGAACATGTCTACGAATTTTACTTGATGATCCTTGCCAAACGAGCGAAAGAACGTCGCTAGGTAATTCTTATAGCGTTCAACTAATTCCGAGTCTAGGGAAAACTCATCAACAATTATTGATGAAGGGACGGACTTGCTCGGGGCCATTGAGAGCAAAAGGTTGAGAATTTTACTTCAAAATAAAAGTTCCCAGAACTGATCTAAGGCTTCATGGTATTCTAGGATGGACTAGAGGTGTTTATATACAAGTTCAGACACCAAATCCCCGAGGAAAAAGGAGAAACAGTCGCAGATTCAGAGGATGACTCGTACGAGACATCGATGTCTCATACGAGGCATCTCCCAGTTCAGATAATTGAAACTCTGCTCAAATCTTAGGTTGCCTGACAAGTCAAAACATGTCTCAATCACCTCAGAAATGCACCTGAAACAATTCATACATCACCTACAAATGACCCAACACGAATTCATCTCATAAAAATACCCCTTGGTTGACCAACCGGATGTGAATCAATCCATTACACAGTCAGAAATAAAACCTAAAATTAACAAAAGTATTGTGTGTTAGAGTTAGGAGTTAACTGTTGCATAGGTACAAACCAAAGAAAGAAAAATTGTCTTCGCCTACACCGAGGTAACAAATACATCATCAACAAAAAGAAGGGATATGGGATCCTATCAACTCTGGCATCAAAAGAAAAGAGATGTCGCCACTGCCACGTGATCATTCGTCAGTCCGAGGTCTCTTCCCGCAAGAAGCTGACTCTGCTGTCTGGCGAGTCAATAGGCCTAAGAGATCCGCGGTCTCTCTCTTTACCCTCTTGGCATAAGCCATAAATTGGTCGAGCCATCCGGCGACCTCTCTATACTCAGTGATGGGCACCTGTTGAGAAGAAACGAATAGAGATGTCAAAATATTTAGATAAATGATAAATAGAGAAATGAAATGGCAGAATGAAGGAAATGACGAAGGAAGGGTCATAAACCATACAATGGTCACGTCAGCAGGAGGTACGAGTCCCTCAGGCATATCGTACTAGGCGGGAAGGTCCTCGGTGCTCTCTATTCCCTCAGCCATGCTGTAGGAGAATGAAGTTGGTCCAAGCTGCGGATGGAAAGGGACATGAACAACCCCCTAGGCATGAGCCTGATCACCCTCTAGAATCAACCGGGGCATGAGACGAGCCAGAAAGTCCTGATAATAGGCCTCTAGAGACATATGGTCAAAAGCATCCTGACCAATAATGAGGTTATCTCTCTCCTCCTCCACGATAGCATAAGAGTTAAGCATATGGGCCGGTGGGTCCAAGGGAACAAGGACATCGATCCTGCCACCATCCTACTGGCGAGAGACTCTCTCTCCTAAGTAAAAGCATCCCCCACCGAGGCCAATCATCAGTAACTTCATACCAGCAAACCCGTAAACATGATCAATGCCCAAACTCCGCCAAGGAAAGAAAGCAACAGCGGACTTAGGAGCGGCCTCCCATCTGTCAAAATACAGCCGTATACGCTCCACCGGCATATCATCCCCCTCTGCCTGCTCATCACGAGTATCCCTGTTACCCCGGCGCCATCTCAAAGTATCTGGGAACATAACAGTGCTGTCTTGAAGGTTGAAAGTGAAGAGACCAAACATGGCGTAACCCCAGGCCTGCAAAATAGGAGAAACACAAAAGATGTCAATACACAATAGCTAAAAAAATGCTATCAAAATAAACTGGGGCTGAAACAAAGGAGGAATACAGAAGAAGATAAGTATCATACCTCCCAAGCATGACTGTAGCCGCCTAAGCCACCGTTTGCACAATCCCGCGAACTCTCATCCACAGCCACATAGCAGTGGGCCAAGCCAGCTAAACCCCAGCTAGCATCAGTGGAATGCTGCATATCCCTCAGGCACCTCAGCAGAGTGAAAAGGTCAGTCGATGCATGATTGGCAAATAGCGTCTCAGAAAGAGCCCACCACAGAAAGCTTCAGACAACTACGATACGGGTGCCAGTGAGGTGCATCTGACCAGCATTAACAGTAATATAGGCATCAACCTTATCCCTCAAAGCCTTCAGAGGGACACCCTTGCCTAGGGTACGGACAGAAAATGCCAGAAAATGCCTCATATCATCACTACTGGGTAGAAAGTCAGTATCAACCTCAAGTGGCTCACCGGCGATAGAGAGCCCGGTAATGGCATGAAAGTCAGTAGGAGTCATGGTGACCTCCCCCCACCACATATGCATGGTATGAGTACTGTCCCACCAGCGCTCCTGAATAGCTTGGAGCAAGTGAACATTCCTCCTCTTACCGACTAAGCCATCAAAGAAGGGCTTAAGCCCGAGGTTCTCAATCTCCTCTTTCATTTCACCATTGAGAGTTGCCCACCTCTCAGCAACGGCTCGTATGCTGACTCTACAGTTATTGACGATCCTGAATGGCTGCAAACAACAAAGGCAAAAGGGACGAATGTCAGAAAATCAGTAAAATCCTCATTTAAGCATTTTACCCGAAAAATCGCAGAATTGCCTAGAACGATAGTCAAAATCATGTGCTACTATACTACAATGATTTTCAATGTCAACAAGGGTAGAACCCCATCGAAATATCATCCATGCATGATAAACCCTAGCAGCGATAATTCTAGGCGAAAATCGACAAAAGTCAGACCGCGAAAGCACTAAATTGAGACATGCAACAACAAAATTGGCATGGGAACTCAGTCAAAGGAAGAGATCCTTACCCGCCTCATCCGAATAGCATGAGAAATATGATCCTCGGAGTATGGGCACAACTCATCCGTCGCCCACACTTTACCCTTCATGTGCCTACCAAAGAGGTGTTTTTTGTGCGAACGATGTGCACCGGCCATTAGAAAGGCTTGGGAATCACTTAAACTTGAAAGGGATAGAGATTTTTGTGTAAGAAACTCGTCTAGGGTTGAAAGCTCCCGAGAATAAAATGAAGAAGTGATTTGAAAATCACTGAATCAGCGCTGTTATGCGCCAAAAATAGGGATCACTCGTACGAGACTTCCCTATCTCGTACGAGATATCCCCAGCAAATCCACAGAAAACCCTATCTTAGGAAATTCCAGGAAAGCCCTGCTTTCAACAGAAAGGTCAGAAAAAGCCATGCTTTTGACTGAAAGGTCGAATCTGAACCCGGTTTAAGATGGAACATTGAGTCATCAACAAAGGAGTATTTTTAGAATTGGAACAAATGAAGTTGTTTCTCAGTACGAATTATTCTCACCGCACATCCAAGATCATGGGTGAGCAACAACCATCTGCATCAGCAAACTCTAAATCCCATGACTGTCATCGAGACGTACGTTAATGACACAGGATTTACAACTGGGTATCCCGAGACAGTTATCGAGACGTAAGTTAATAACACAGGATCCCACCATTTGGAGTCCCATAATTGCCATCGAGACGTATGTAAATGGCATAGGATTCACACCCCTCAGAGTCCCATAATTGTCATCGAGACGTATGTTAATGGCATAGGATTCATATTTTCCGGCGAATAAGGCAACCTCGTTGGAAGGAGAAGCATGGATCCAAGTAATTGGCGTCTCCAAAACTAGAGTCCGATAATTGTTATCAAGACGTATGTTAATAATATAGGATTCACTTTTCTGACGGAAAGGCAAGTTCGTTGGAAGGAGAAATAAGGTCCGGGTAACTGGTGTCTCCAAACCGAAGGCGGTTCGTCATCAACAACAGGGTATATTCAGAATTGGAGTCAAAGAGATTGATTCCTCAGTATGGATTGCAACTGGAGACGGTTCATCATCAACCAAAAGGAGTATATTCAAAATTGGGTCAAGGCCATTGATTCCTTAGTATGGGTTACTCTCTAAACTCTAAACTTTACTTACCGCAAGTATTTGTTTTCAAAATGATTTTCAAAATACCTTAAACCCCCGTTTTTGCGTAGTTTTGGAGTCGAACTACGTTTGGTCTGATTTTCTTCTGAGGAATATGTAGGCAGCTTTTTAGCATGACCATACCTCTAGTTCAAAAATGGCGTCTTTTCTATCGACAACGTTACTTCATCCATAAGTATCGTCGCCGATGGGCTCTGTAGACACCCCATTTTGGACATTCATTCATAGTCACACTACTTCTGTGTCTCGCCTTTGATTTGGGTCGAAACTCATTAAGTTGGACATGTTTCGTTAAGTTTCTGACTGACTCCGTTAGTCAGGGGCCAAAATGAACATTAAAACTACTGTAGAGGGAAAAAAGTGAATTCCAGCACACTAAGATATCTCGTACGAGACATTGATATCTCGTACGAGACATCCCCCTTGACAGTCGGGTTTTGGTCAGTTTCCTTGTTGATCTTAACCCTGTTTCTTGGCAAGCACTCAAGCAATCCGGGAAAAACCTAATGAGTGATCCCAGAGTCCAAAAATACTTCCTTAAAGATCAAGTCCTTGATTCCCATTCAAACTTACCTTTTTGGCTTAAACCCTAGGTCAAGAACTCCTATAAATATAGAGGTTCTTGAACCGAAAAACCTCTAGAATGGTCATTCACCCAAAACCTGTAACGACCCCAAAACCTGTCCCTATTTATTTTATATTTTTGGGGATTTTAATTTGACATTATATGTGCATTTTATGTGTTAGAAAATATTTTTATGACATGCATATATTATTTGAGCATATGAGTTAGTTAAAGTGTTAGTAGAAATTTTGTTAAAAGGAATAAATGAGTTAGTTGAAACTTTAGGGTCCAAAGTGTAACTTTAAAGTTCAGGGGCTTATTTGCTCAAAATGAAAGTAGAAGGACCAAAGTGGAAATTTTATAAAAATCAATTCATTCTTATCTTTCTCTCTCTCTCTGCGTATGCACATTCCAACTTTTCCATTTTTCCATTTACTCTCTCTGGTTCACGAAGAAAAAAAGTAAGTTCAACCCATTTCGATTTAATTCTTTTTATTTACTTACCCGTTTTAAAAACTAATTATATAAAAATGATCAGGGCGTTGAGTAGGTCATTTCTACCCGAACAAAACATATTTCTGCGATACTTTTTCGGGAAATAGGTAAGTTACTAATTCCCCTTAAATAGTAAAATGGTCATATATTTGCTATATGTGTGATATGTGGTGAAATTATTTTGAAAAAAAATTTATTTGTGATACTTGTTTATTTGGGACAAAGGGAGTATAATTATACTGGGTAAGTGACTTGGTTTATATGCAAGGATGTATATGGAGTATGTTTATATCCTGAGAATGTTAGTATAAGTGTTTGAAAGTATACTCCTACTTGTGGGATGATAAAATATTAACTTGAGTTAAATGTTAAATAAGTATATTATAAAATTATACTATTATTCTTGGGACGGGGAAATTAAATGAAAGTATCCCTAAATGAGTATATTAGTATATTAGAAAAATTATATTTATAATTGATACTTGTAATTGTTATTTTGCGATTTGGGTAATATTTGTTATACTTGTAATTTTGGGACAAAGGGAGTATTTAGTATGTTGGTTTGGTTGGGCTCAAAGTAGTATTAAAGTTGTTTTGAGACTGATTTTGTAGTCTTAGTAAAGTTATAAACGTTAAGTGTTGCAATTTTTGGATGGTGAAACGAAAGGAGTATAGTTTGTTCAAGTTTTGGTCTGGCGGGTGTGTTGGGCGGCCGCCCAAATAGGGCGTGCGACCGCACACTTATCTGGAAGATTTTTGTCTTGGGACAGAGTGTTTTGGGCGGCCGCACAGTCTGGTGTGGGCGACCGCCCAGGGTACGGGAAAAGTTGAGTTGTTCCATTCCAAGTGATTTAAAGTTCAATCTTGGTCTAGGTCTTAGGTGATATCCTAGAGTACTTAGAGGGTTGTTGTGGAACACCTTAGTGTTTGAAATTGGTTCTTTTGTGAACATATGTGTTGTGGAATTTGACTAAATGTTAATTGGATATAGTTGAACATCTTTTGATGTGGTTTGGATTGGTTCATCTTTGTGATGTGTTTGGCTTGGTTCCCTACTTTGAAATCATTGTCCTTGGCTATTGTTTAAGCAAGTATTCATTACTATGCTAGTGTTAAAGTCCAGCTGGTCTTGTGTTGAGGAGTCGGGCAGTGGTAGGGATTATAATGGCACACGAGCCAAGTTCATTGTAAGGCTTCTACCATTGGTTTCCCATTTTTAACCCTCAGTCCAGATTGGCCTTGGATGGGATGAACTAGCTCCCTCGAGTGAGCACTTGGGTTATGACTATGTGTCATATTTCCCTCTCTGGTTTCTTTGGTTCTATTGGTTATGGTTTGGTTTTCGGGATCCCAGCTTCAGCTCTTTGATGCTGCTCAGTTGATACCTCTCAGATGGTTATATGTTTGATTCGAGAACCTTGGCTCAGTATCCATGTATGAGTGAATAATTTAGCCTTACGTGCTGCCTGATGAGTTGGTCGTTATTTCCAACCGGTATGAGACGGTTGGCGATAGGGAGCCTCTCATGTTCTGTGCTATATGCTATATGATTATTTGTTGATATAGTTTCCTTATGATTATCATATCAGCATGTAACGTAGTTGCATTTTAGTAGCTTACTGGGATTCATTCTCACCCCTTATTTGTTTACTGTTTTAGATAAAGGCGAGTCCAGGGAATAGGATAATTGCACGGGAGGACGTCGTGGTGGTAAGAGTTTGGGATATGAGTTTTGTCAAGGTTACATTACATAGATGTATAACCTTTTGGGTAGAGTTTCCTTGACTTCATCATCTTGTAACACCTATAATTTGGATAATGTTGGTGTATGTACATTTGTATAAAATTTTGTAAGACTTCGGGCTAAATAATTTTGTTTGTGAAAGTGGTTTGAAAAGTTTGTTTGAAGATTAGTGGAAGTCTTTGAACTTCAAGTGTGAATTTTGTTAAACTTTATGAAAGTATATTTCGAAAAAAATATTCAAAAAGTGTTTTATGACGTCTTCCACTCGTATCCCGAGCGTGGGGCCAAGTAGGACCACGGGTCTGGGGCGCGACAAAACCACTCCAAATATGATCAAAGAGGTCCTCATAATCAGCCTCTCTTCCTTACCCACGAAATTCAAGCCTCCATGACACCATTCAAGTCAAGTTCATTGGATCATCAAGGCCATCCATAGGATTCTCGAAGAACGCTTAGGTAAAACTCTTTGTTTTGTACCTTCTCATCCCCTTCTTTATCTTTGAAGTAGTGTGATACCATCAAAGGATCAGCCTAGAGCCTCTCCAATCCATAGAGATGGTCTCGAAGCACATGATCCGACATCCCAAATAAATAAGAAATTATTTATTTGTTTCGTTTCCTTAGTACATGAATGCATAATTTTGACGATGATGATGATGATTTCGTAAGCAAGACCGATCCTAGATCGGGTGGATTGGGTGCTCCTTGACCTTCCCAATACATAACTTAACCCCCAAACTCAAGAATCTCATGGTCCGTGTTCTGTTAAACATGGTGGCGACTCACAACAACCGAGCAACAATCAAGTCCTTACAACTCGAAGCCAAAAACTCGGGGCGGTTCAAAAGAGGGGCGCGCTCACAGCTGCCAAAATGATTCTAAAGTATTTCCGACGGACTAAAGATTCGTTCTTGGTATATGTTGGTGTGGAAGGTGATCTTGTTGTAAATGCTTACACAGATGCAAGCTTCTAAACTGACAAAGATAACTCTAGAGCGCAATCTAGTTTTATGTTTATGTTAAACGGTGGTGCTGTAAGCTGGAAGAGTTCTAAGCAAAGTACAGTAGCTGATTCTACAACTGAAGCTGAGTATATAGCTGCATCGGATGCTGCTAAAGAGGCCATTTAGATCAAGAAATTCATTACTGAATTAGAAGTGGTTCCTAGCATTGCTAACCCAATAGGCGTTTTCATCTCATTTGAGAAATCATCAAGAGAAAAGACGTGGAGATATGCAGAATACCAACGGATGATAACATAGCTGACCCGCTAACAAAGGGACTTTCACAAGCAAAAAATGATGGTCATGTTAGGTCCATGGGTATTAGATACATGTATGATTGGGCCTAGTGCAAGTGGGAGATTGATTGTGTTCATGCCCTAGCACTAGTACAAATTGGGCTTTAGGAAACGCAACTTAGATAGCGTTTTTTTAAAGTGCTATCTAAGAGAGGGCCTTAGATAGCGCATAGGGTTAATAGCCCAGCCGTTTATTTATTTTATTTTTTTTCAATTAGCTAGCATAGCGCATGGAGCGAAAACGCTATGGTTGTACAGAGCTACAATAGCGCATAATAAAACGCTATCTTAGTTAGTGTTTCGTAAGCTGTAATTTTTTTTATTTTTATTTTTTGGTTTAGCTAATATAGCGCACAATAGACGCGCTATGTAACTGCGTTTGATAAATCGACTTTTTTTTTCCTTAACCAAGCGCTATGAAAGGGATTGATGAAATTAAACCCAAATACAACTCCCCCGCCATTCGCACTTCGAAACCCAAACAAACCCACGATAACCCTTCCCTATACCTTCCCCTTCCCCTTCCCCACGGAGAACGACGACCGGCGACGACTAGACCGAAGCCTTTTCCAGCCATCGCCAGCCCGGCTATCTAACCTTCCCCAGCCGCCGCACCCACTCCTCCCTCTCCCGTCAGCCTCCACTGCCTTCCTCCTTCATTAATTACATTGTGTTGCTGCAAGCCCCGTGCGAGGTGTGCTCCTTCTCCTTCTCCCACAGACGCTTTATTCTAGCCCACTTCACACCGCCATCGTCATACCAGCGCCATCGTCGGCTACTCTCAACGCCATCGTCGGCTTGTCTTGCTAACCGTGATTTGTGAAAACTGAAGGTAATTTGTTATTTCTCATCTCTCGGTATTTAGTGATTTCAAATTTAGGCTTCAATCTCAGATTATAAATTTAATCTTGAAACCCTAAATTGAAATTTCTATTATGAAATTCAAGTTTTAATTTTGAATTTGGGAAAAGTCAATTTTGGGCATTTGGTTTTTCTTCCTTAATTTGCAATGCGGTCGTATTAGGCATTTGGTTTTCTGCGATGATATTTTGTGAATAAACCGTAGTCATGTAGTTTGCAAATCATTGGTGGTTAACACTACAATGTTGCAGTGTTGTGCTAGCTCTTATCTTCAATGGATCAAAAATAAAATTTCACGATGATATGGTTTATAGCTAAAAGGTGTTGTACTGTGTGGTACATGTTCAGTTGGTTGAACCAATTGAAATAAATTTTATTCTCTGAAATCTTTGCTTTAGAATCACGTATATCTATGTTGCTGCTTTTTCTTTACATCGTTACTGTATACAGTAGAAATAAATTTAATTATTAGCATTATAGTTGTGTTTATATAGAAATAGATGAATTTGTTCCATCTCGACAGGACTCTTTAATGGGAAGTCCAGGATATTTTAATAATGTGGTTAGGCATGGTACATTGATGCTAGTGTGTTTCTTTAGGGTCTGTTTGTTTCGGTGTATCTGATCCTAGTGTATCCGTTGTTGTTTATTTTTGATTTAGCTTAGTTGCAATTATTCAAAAAATGTTATGGTGACATTTATTTGCAATTTAGTTAGCTATGGATCGTAAGTGGATTGTTGCGGACCGATTATCAAAAGCGTATAAGAATGGAGTCAAAGAGTTCTGTACTCATGCAGCTCAACATGCTAGTAATCCTCAGTTCATCACATGTCCATGTCAAAAATGTTTGAATGTTAAAACAGTCAGTGGTGAGGAAGTGTTGTATGAACATTTAATTTGTCATGGTATAGATAAAACATACACTGTCTGGACATATCATGGTGAGGGGAAAGGTCAGTGTAGCTTAAACCGTTCAAGTCCCGACTTCCGCTCTTCAGATAAGATGGATACAAATATTGGGCCGATTGATCGTGATGGAGCATCTAGTCCTGTAACGGATACTCCGTATGTTATGAATGAAGAACTACGGGACCATCCTGATATGCATGAGAGGTTGAGGGATGATGCTGGGTTACCCTTATGGCCTGGGTGTACAAAGGCAACAAAACTGTCTGCTGTTTTGACTTTGTATAACTTAAAAGCTGGTCACCAGGTTTCTGACGTGTTCTTTACAGAATTGTTACAAGCCGTGAGTGATTTGTTGCCAGATAATAATGTGCTCCCTCGTCGAGCATATGATGCTAAACAGATGCTCAAACTAATTGGCTTAACACATGAGAAGATTCATGCTTGTCCAAAAGATTGTATTCTGTACCGCAGAGAGTACGCAGATCTCAGTGAATGTCCTAAGTGCGGTACAAAACGTTATAACAAAAAGAAATCCCCTGCCAAGGTTATGTGGTACTTCCCAATAATTCCAAGAATTAGGCGGTTATACAGCAGCCCGAATGATGCTAAACATTGACATGGCATCAAGATGGGCGAATTAAAGATGGAATGTTGAGACACCCAGCTGATTCACCTCAATGGAAGAAATTTGATGATAGATATCCAGAATTTGGCAAAGAGCCAAGAAACTTGCGCTTAGTACTTTCATCTGATGGAATGAATCCTTTTGGGGTTCAAAGTACTAGCCATAGTACATGGCCTGTTATTCTGATGATCTATAATCTGGCACCTTGGTTGTGTATGAAGCGCCGGTACATGATGTTGTCTATTTTGATACCAGGTCCGAGACAACCAGGTAATGACATTGACGTCTACTTGGCTCCTCTAATTGACGACCTGAAGTTATTGTGGGAACAGGGCATTGATATGTTTGATGGGTACAGAAAGGATAATTTCATGTTAAAAGCCATGATATTTGGAACAATCAATGATTTTCCAGCTTATGGGAATCTTTCTGGCTATAGTGTGAAAGGGCGTACTGCATGTCCTTGGTGTACTGAGGACACTGATCATCTTCGTTTAGTTCATTGTAAGAAATCCGTTTACATGGGACATAGGAGGTGGTTGGAACCGAATCATCGGTATCGGACAATGTCAGAGGCATTCAATGGTGAAGTTGAAGAGCGAAAAGCACCTGATATATTGACAGGTGAGGATGTGTTGGAAAAGGTAGAAAACATCGAGGCACAGTTTGGTAAGAATTTTGCAAAGACAGTTCCTACTAAAGGTTGGAAGAAGAAATCAATTTTTTTCGAATTAAGCTATTGGAAAGACTTGTATGTGAGACACTTTATTGATCTCATGCATACTGAAAAAAATGTTTGTGCTAGTATTTTAAATACTTTGCTAGGTGACAAAGAGAAGTCTAAAGATGGGTATAATGCAAGAATGGACATGGTTGAACTTGGAATTAGAGGAGAATTAGCGCCTGTGATAAAGGAAGGGAAATCACCATATTTACCACCTGCCGCTCATACATTGTCTAATTATGAGAAAAAGGTTTTACTTGAGACACTTCAGTCAGTTAAGGTCCCAGAGGGGTACTCATCTAACATTCAGAGTTTGGTATCTGAAAATGGGTTGAAGTTGACATCTTTGAAGTCTCATGATTACCATGTCATCATTGAGACTCTACTCCCAATTGCGATTCGCTCCATTTTGCCAGAAAATGTGCGCACCACTATAACAAAGTTATGTTGGTTTTTCAAGGCGATGAGTAGTAAAGTCATTAATCCTAGAAGGTTATCTCATTACCAAAAACAAATTGTGGAGACACTTTGTGAGCTTGAGATGTATTTCCCACCTTCTTTCTTCGATATCATGGTTCATTTGACTGTTCACCTGGTTTATGAGACAAGGATGTGTGGTCCTGGTCGTATGAGATGGATGTATGGGAGTGAGAGGTATATGAAAGTGTTGAAAGAGTATGTGATGACTAGGTATCGTCCGGAGGGTTGCATCCCAGAACGCTACTTAGTGGAAGAAGCATTAGAATATTGGTCTGAGTACATCCCAAATGTCGAATCAATTGGACTTCCAACTACATGTCACACTGGTAGGATTGATGGTGAAGGTGTCACAGGAGTCAACAAGTTGAGATTACCCTTGAACAACGACATAGGGTACATTTGTGTATTTTACACAATAGCGTCGATGTGGAACCATTTGTCAAGTTGCACAAGCAAATGATGTCACGTAAGCATCCAGATAGAGATTTGAATTGGATTCAAGTGGAGCACAACCGTACATTCATTGAGTGGTTCCGTAATCATATTTCAGAAAAGCTACTGCGGAATGAGTCAGTATCCGAAAGGGTGAAGTGGTTGTCTAGAGGACCTGATACACACGTGGTTTCTTATAAATGTTACCTTATAAATGGATACACATTTTACACTAGAGATCACGATGAGCATAGCACAATGCAGAATAGCGGACTTTCAGTTCTGGGCAACGAAGATGAAAACTCGGGAACCACATTCTTTGGGCAAATTGTAAAAATTTGGGAAGTCGATTATGTCACATTTCGAGTCCCTGTCTTTGATTGTAGTTGGGTCGATATTCCTGGTGGGGTGCATGTTGAAAATAATGGTTTCATACGGGTTGATTTGAATAGGGTTGGATTCAAAGATGATTCATTTGTTATGGCATCACAAGCTAATCAGGTGTTTTACGTTTCTGATCCAGTAGATAAAAAGTGGGCTATTGTTATCTTGTCAAACAAGAGCAACAACAACTACCAAGTTAGTGATCACGTTGATGAAGATGTAGATGCCATAGATGATGACCCTTTGAAAACATGGTTGATACTCCCAGTTTGTTTCTCAATGATGATGCTCATGAACCCCTGTACCAAAGACTCGATCATGACGAGGGTGAATACGTGGAAGTAAATGCAGATGAATTTGTAAATCCAGATTTTTTTGATGTACATGGTCATGAACGTGAAACAGCGCCTCGGAACCGAAAAAGAAAAACTAAGGCTAAAAAGACTAAAAAGGCTAAAAAGAAAAGTATGTTTTTTTTTTTTTTTTTTAATCAAAAATAAAATTTTATTTTATGTTTTTTATTTCTCCTCTTGAAGTATTTGTTTTCTCAATTCTATGTAGTTTACTTATGTAATAATTGATTTTTATTATTACCTCTTACAGGAGCATGACTTCTAGGTCTCGGCGTGGTGGTGAGTCTCAGAAAAACAACCCGGCTAGTGGCAGGTATCTTTTCAAAAATATATTACCTCCGTCCCACTGCACTACACTAAGAGTCCATGTAGTGGAATTTCAACTAGATTCAACTAAGTAAAGCTACACTTATAAAAAGTTTGATGTGTCAAATTGGAGTATTTTTTGGACAGGGAGTATTTAAGAAAATTAAGTTAATGCCCATTTAGAAAAGACACTTCTTGATGTTTACAATCCAAGCAATCAATGTAGTTAGCTGGAAGATATTGATATCCATGTTCTATGCCTTGCTCAGTTGGGAAAATTTGATTACGTAATTATTTACCAAAGTAATGTCTGTCCTAATTATGGAGTTCCAAGTATGACCAGGTTAGGTAAAGCTTAAATGTGCTTCTTTTTATTCTTTATGTGCCATACAAAGTTTGTCATGTGAGCTATGAAGCATACTCTCATATCTGCTGGAGAGAGTGGCTTGAGCAACTGATACTTAAACGGTGCACGCCAACTTTTGAATTGCTGCTAGTGCTGGCACCTCTGATAAAAAAGATGGGGGGGGGGGGGTGGACTTACAAAAGAGCAGTCCAAACTAGTTGTAGAAGCTGCAACTACTTCTCTTTTGATCCACGAGAATAATTGGATTTTACAATTGGAATTGCCGTGCTTTGATTCTCTTATTCAATCTAATTATTATTATTATTTTTCTGCTAAAACCTGTTTGAATGTTTTTTCTTGTTGCTTCCTCTGTACTAGAATGAATTTACATGACAAATTATAAGCACACTTATTCTGAGAGACAATTTGGGATGAGTATTGATGTTAATGGCTCAATGCTTTTTCAGTTTTACTGTTACTTCGGTCCCAAAATGAATGTTCAACAAATTTGAAATGTTTTGGACATAATAACATTTCTCTGCTTTAAGCTTTTTAGAGAATGAATGATTTTCACCAAAACATCACAGAATGAATGTCCAAAGATAGTTCAAATTTTCTCTTTTAAGAGAAATTTGTTTTTTTTTTTTTTTGACATTCAATTCAACTTTTGATTTGCTGGGGGGGGGGGGTTTACAAAGAGCAGTCCAAACTAGTTGTAGAAGCTGCTGCCTTGGCAAGGCAGTCAGGAGTGCCATAGCTTCCCTATACACCAAAAGATAGCCAGTCTGGGGAACTCAGAAACAGAAACTGACAGTCACTGATTATCCCCCATACTATCCCTATACAGACTTTATTTTCTAGATGTTTATCCCCAATACTATCCCTATACAGACTTTATTTTCTTTTTGCATATAATTCTAAGAATTATTA